>CAUYTI010010335.1:0-15328 GCA_963575145.1 Galago senegalensis | reverse complement strand
GTGGCGGGTTCGAATCCCCAGCCCGGACCCGCCAAACAACAATGACGGCTGCAACCAAAAAATAGCCGGGTGTTGTGGCGGGCGCCTGTGGTCCCAGCTACTTGGGAGGCTGAGGCAGGAGACTCGCTTGAGCCCAGGAGTTAGAGGTTGCTGTGAGCTGTGAAGCCACGGCACTCTACCCAGGGGGATAGCTTGAGGCTCTGTCTCAAAAAAATAAATAAATAAATAAAATAAAAATAAAATGATAATACTCAAGTCACATTTGACCTTTAGGATTATAAGATATACAAGATAGCAAGTTTTGATATATATTGAGTATTACAATTTTCTTTTTAAAAGACAGAGTCTCACTTTATCACCCTGGTAGAGTGCTGTGGCATCACAGCTCACAGCAACCTCCAACTCCTGGGCTTAGGTGATTCTCTTGCCTCAGCCTCCCCAGCAACTAGGACTACAAGTGCCCATCACAGCATCCGGCTATTTTTTGTTGCCAGGGCCAGGTTCAAACCCACCATCCTCGGTATATGGGGCCGGCGCCCTACCCAATGAGCCACAGGTGTCGCTGGAGTATTACAATTTTAACAAATTGTCTTTTCTGTTCTTAAAATTTGTATACATTTTTTTGGCACCCTGTCTATAATAAGATACCACCACACACCCTTTAAGATATGTACTATCAAAAATGTTGATGAGGATGTGGAGAACATGAAACATTTTGCACTATTGTGGGAATTGTGAAATGATATAGCCACTGTAGAAAACACAATGGCATTTCCTTAAAAATTAAAACTAGAATTAAAATATGACTCAGCAATTCAACTTTGAGGTATATACTCAAAAGAATTGAAAGCAAAGTCTCAAAGAGGTATATGTACACGTATATTCATAGGGGCATTATTCAAAATAGCTAAAGTGGGAATGCAGCCCAAGTATCCATCAACAGATGAACAGAGAAGCAAAATGTGCTACAGACATGGAGTGGAATATTATTCAGCCTTAAAAATGAAATTATGACATATGCTCCAACATGAATGAAACTTGAGGACGTTATGCTAAATAAGCCAGCCACAAAAAGATCTGCTGTATGGTTACACTTAGATGAAATACTTAGAATAGTCAAAATCACAGAGAAGGGAAGTGGAGTGTTGGCCTGAGGCCAGGAGGAGGGGAAAGTGGGGAGTTACATTGTTTAATGGGTATGGAGTTTCAGTTCTGCAAGATGAAAAGAAGTTTGGAGATAGATGGTCGTGATGGTTGTACAACATCATTAATGTATTCAATATCCCTGAGTTGTACATGTAAAATAGCTAAGATAGTAAATTTTATGTTATGTGTTTCTTATCAAATCAAAAATATTGGGAAAAACATATAATTCAGATCATGTCACTTCTGTGCTCTCTGTCTGCCCTGCTCCTCTCCACCCTAACACCACCTATGATTCCCCTCTCAGCGAGAAATCCAACCCCCTTACAGTGACCTTTAAGTCCCTAGGGACCTAGGCCCATTTCTTCTCTGACCTCTTCTACTCCCACCCACCTCCCTCCATTGCAGCCACTCTAGCCTCCTTGCAGCTACTCAAACATGCAGGACACATTTCTACTTCTGGGCTTTGCATTGTTTTTTCCTCTGCCTGGAATGTTCTTCCTTTAGATGTGCATGTGGCTCCCTCTCTCACCTCCCCAAGTCTTTGAACAAATCTCGCCTCCTTAATGAAGGCTGCTCTAATGACCCTATTTAATACTATATCTTGCCTACTCATCCAATCCCTGCTTCCTGCAGGGATTTCCTTTACCCAATGCTACCTTTTCTTTGCTTTTTTTCTGTAGTGCTTATAACCTTCAACCTTACCTGATAATGTACTTATTTATTATGCTTTTGTTTATTTTCTGTCTCCTTTGTAAGAATATAAGCTGGGGGGGGGAGGGGTGGCAGGGATTTTTGTTCTGTTTATTGCTGTATCCCAAGTACCCAGAATGGTATGTGGAACTTAGTGGGTATGAAAATATTTATTGGAGTAGGAACAGAAGTGCCATATCCTATCCTACAGTGGCAGCCACTGTGCAGGTTGGGATACAAAAGTGAACAGCAGAGGCGCTTCTGTTCCTACCTCAATAAATATTTTCATACCCCATTAAATATTTACAAATATTTATTGAAAGGGATGAATGAACAATTCCCATCTAGGGTTGAATTAGTAACTTTTAGCTTGGTAGTCAAAGGAAATTAACATGTTCCTACCCCTAGCAAAGTTAAAATTCAGGAGCATTTGTAGAATAAAATGTTGTAACAAGTCACCTGCTATCCTCAACTACTGTCCTTCAAAATCTTAATATATATATGTGCATACTTGTGTGTATATGTACACATGTGTGTATTATAATGTATGTGAAGTTGGATTAAAATGCACAATGAGGGAAAAATCAGTGTCTTGTGGGGATTGCAGAAGGGAATCTTCTTTGGTTAGAGAGTGTTTTGAGCTGCTGATTGTGAGTGCACACCCCTCCATCACTTGACACATGCCAGGAGACAGTCTGATGCCCAGCTTCAAAAGCACTACATAATTGGGACCCACTTCAGCTAACTGGCCAGCATTTTTCCTCTCTCACACTCAACAAGTGGGGATCTGACTGCATGCAAGGCTGTGAGAGGGGTCTAGGGGAAACCTCATTCTCTCTATCTTACCATGAACTTTTCCTGGCAGCCAAAATGATGAGGTGGAAAAAGGCAGACCAGTGGCTACTCGAGAAGTGCGTTGGCGGGGTCAGAGGGATATGGCGCTTCTGTTCCTACCTCAAGAACAGTGCAGGTGGGTTGTTGGGGTTGTTCCTGGGGTCTTTGCTAGTTCTTAACAGTTTCTAGGTTGCCCCTTAGGCCCAGTCGGCAGTGATGTGTGTCCGTGGTGAATATTAATATTATAATGTGTGATAATGCAGTGGATAAAAAAATCTTTGAAAACTGACGTCTGTAGCATAGGTGTGGTAAAAGCAATCAGCTTCCCTTTCGTTCATTCATGTATTCATTCATTCATCTAACACTATTTGTTGAGCACCACTGTGTGGCAGCCACTGTACAGGTTGGGATACAAAAGTGAACAGCAGCCTTAAGTCCCTGCTCCCTGTAGCTGCTACAGTGGTAAGGAGATTGACAAGGAACAAAGAAATAAACCCCTGTAGCAAAAGCATTAGGAACTACCGCTTCCTGTTCTAGTGGGTCCAGTAGTTGCTGCATATGGGGAACATAGAAACTGGGACTGTTTGGTCTAGGGACAAGCCCTAATTTTAAGGTTGCAATCCTGGTCTCCAGAAAGCAGGTAGGGGACAACTGGATAAACTATCTTTAATACTGTCACTCAGAGTTTGGCCCGGCAAAGTTGTATGTAATAAAGGGAATGGAGACTTTGTCACCTTATGGCTCAAGGGCCCTTCTGCAGGCTGCTCTGGGTGTATGATATAGGAAATGTTCTTTTTCCCCTGATAAGTTTTTGGACAAAATTCAAATGTCTCACAATCCATCCTCAGTCTTGCAATTTTCCCTACAGTGAGAGTTAATTTAAAACATCTACAAAAAATCACAAACGATCCCTATGCATTAAGTTCTTTCTCCCCAGGCCTCCCATCTCCCCCGCATTAGAACTTTTCTGGAGATGATGTCTTAACCCAAACTGTGGTGTCTGATACAGTAAAACAGCTTCCCTGTCTGACCTCTAGGTGAAGACTTGGTGGATTTCTGGATCCTTGCTGAGAAGATCTTGAGCATAGATGAGACAGATATAGAAGTGAGAGACTACTATCTCTCCCTGCTTCTCATGCTGAAGGCCACTCATCTGCAGGAGGGTTCCAGGGTGGTGACACTCTGCAGAATGAACATAAGTAAGAATTATAAAGCATATTTGAAGTACAATCCTTTGGAGAGATAACAAAAATAATCAATCCAGCATTTAATAACTTCCGCTCTCCCCATCTTCTATGTATCAGGGATGCCAGTGGGAACCTCAACCTCTAACCAGGGAGAGGCTGGAATAGATCAGTTAACTGTCCTTAGGCTGGTACTTGCCCCTCCCTGAGATATTACCTGCCAGTGAAGGCCAGGTGGAAGGAGGGAAAAGGAATTGAGATCGGGGAATCGTAAAGCTCCTGATCTTCTCAACTTACAGTCATTTTATTTTTTAAATTGGGATTCTCTAGAACAAACTATAGACTGCAGGCCATATGCATTACATGTGGCCTATGGACTAAAAATGCTTTTACATTTTTAAATGACTTAACAAAAATAGAGGAAGAAGATTATACAACATAAGTTGTATGTGATTTATAAGCCCAAAATATTTACCATCTGGCCCTTTACATAAAGAGTTTCCTAATCCCTTCTCTAGAGAATAAGATTTATTCATATTAGTTCATTAAATGAGGAGGCATTTCTAACCCAAATACAAACATGTTCTGGAAGATCCAGTGTTTGGAATTAGTTACACACCCCTCTTTTCATATAGGTAATTGAGAATTGATGACATTAAAATCAGAGGTAGTAAGGACTCCTTCAAATTATCCAGTCCAAATACCTTCCTCCAGTCATGTCTGACCCTGAGGAATCCTGTTCAGATGGATGGCTCTTGTTTTTAATCATCTTTTCTTGTGCTTTTGCTTTTCTTCACAAGTACATTCAGTAGTCTGAAAAGTAATTCAGAGAATCACATAAAATGGCTTATTTCTATGGGGAAGGAGGAAGGTAATAAGGGCAAGGGGTACCTTTGTACTGAGCAAACCCTTAAAATATGTCCACTGTGTGTTTCACCTGTCCACACTTTAGGATTGCATGAGGAACTAATAAAATGCCATACACAAAGACACTTGGAAAAGTTTAAAAACCTCTCTAACATCTATAGTGACATCCTCCCTGTCACTATCACATCATTTTCACCTTTTATCTCTCTGTATTTTTCCCAGAGTCCCTCTTGAACCTCTCCATCTGGCATCCTAACCAGACCACCTCCAGGAGGGAGATCCTAAGCCACATGCAGAAGGTGGCTCTGTTCAAACTCCAGAGTTATTGGCTTCCCAACTTTTACACCCATGCCAAAATGGCCATGGCCAAGGAGGAAGCATGCCAAGGTCTGATGCAGGAATATGAGACTCGCCTGTGCAGTATTTGCTGCTCCCACACAGGGGGACTCCCTCTGAACATGACCATCAAGAAGAATGACCACTTTCAGAAGGAGTACTCGAGCAGGAAAACCAAGAGGAAGATGTGGCAGTTGATAAATCCTGGCTCTTGGTTTCTGGAAATGGACTGTGAGCCAGATACCAACATTGTGCCCCCACAGGAGAAGAGGCCTCAAGAAAAGGTGGTTAAACAAATGCCTCCCCTGAGAGTGGCTTCTTCAAAGGAGAAAATAATCAATCTCTTTGAAAAGCGTAGTCACTCTGCCAGGAAGTTGAGCATGAAGAAGAAAGCCAAGCGTCACCTCCGTATGGAGGGCCTCTTTGAGACGAAGTTCACTACTCACCTGAGGATTGCCACTCCCTTCACACATTACTCCTCCCAGGTAACTATGAAGAAGGCCATCAAGCAAAGCCTCTGCATCGGGTATACCCACTGGGCCTTGTGTGCTGATGCTTATGCAGGGAGTCCTTTCCGGACTCACCTGAAAAAACAGAATTTGAAAGTGGAAACCCAACTTTTGGACCTCTGGCAGGACCTGCACCATTTCCTTGGTGTCCTGATGAACAACAGAAAGAATGGGAATGCCGTATTTCGTCATATGCTGGGTAACAGAATCTGTGAGCTCTACCTGAATGAGCAGATTGGTCCACCCTTACCACTCAAATCCCAGATCATCCAGGGCCTAAAGGAATTGCTGCCTTATGGGAATGTGAACCCCTGGATTCCCAAAGCTCAGAAGGAAATCTGCAAGGTAGGCCATGTCTTACAGAAATGGGTTAGTATCTTGCAGATTAAGCCAAGACTGACCAACACCGATCATCTGTATTGGCTTAGTTAGAGATATAAGTACCTATGTAAACCTTTATATATTGAAGAGTTGGTTGATCTTTTTTTTTTTTCTTTTTCAGTTTTTGCCCGGGGCTGGGTTTGAACCCTCCACCTCCTGCATATGGGGGCAGTGTCCTACCCCTTTGAGCCACAGGCACTGCCCAAGTTGGTTGATCTTTTAAGGCACAAAATGTGCATCTTCCCCCAAATGAGCCAAAATTCTGAAGTAGAGTAGGTGAGGAGTTGTCAGTGTCCATACCTTTTACACTTCCTCCTTACATGTAGTGTCCCCAAACCATGAACTTCAGAGCATTCTATGAGGGAAGTTTTAAAAAATCTGTTATAGGGTGGTGCCTGTGGCTCAGTGAGTAGGGGTGCTGGCCCCATATACTGAGGGTGGCGGGTTTGAACCTGGCCCTGGCCAAACTGCAACAAAAAAATAGCTGGGCGTTGTGGTGAGCACCTATAGTCCCATCTACTTGGGAGGCTGAGGCAAGAGAATCAACTAAGCCCAAGAGCTGGAGGTTGCTGTCAGCTATGATGCCACAGCACTCTACTGAGGGTGACAAAGTGAGACTCTGTCTCTAAAAAAAATTTTTTTTAAAAATTTGTTATAAATACTATATATTGAAAAGTATTTTGCAAGGCTAGCCATCAAGGAAATGGCCAATTGGGAGGGATTTATTCTTTTCACAAAACATCAGATAAAAGTAAGGGAATGTTCTAAAGGTTCACAGGAAGTGAAGCCCATAGCATGACTATGGTATTGAGTGCTTGGCAGGAAAACAAATGGAAGAGTCAAGTTGGGCAACAGATGAGAACCAAATAAGATGATTAATTGGTGAGGCAGAAGGAAAACCACAGGGACAGTGCAATACCATAAGATCAGTAAGGGTGGAATGCTTCTATTACTGCTGGCATGAAGAATTGAGGAAAAGGAGCAACTACTAGAACCAGGAGAGAAAGAGCTGCCTTGAATGGGACAATAGTTAAATTGGCAATAGCTATCATCTTCAAAGTATATAACCAGTTCACAATGCTGTAGCTTGTAGGGTTCAAGGAAACAGATAGCCCAAGCTCACTTTCTTGCTTTCCCATCTCCTGCCAGGACACGTCATCTGATGAACCCAAATCTGTTGAAATTGTCCATACAGGTTAATTTTCCAAGGCATAAGCAGGGTGAAGCAGAGTAGAGAGTAGATCAGGTGGAGCAAATAGATTTAAACAGCAAATTATTTAGTGCATTACAATGTATTTATCTCATAAAGCACATTAACATACATTTTCTCCTTTATGTTTCATAGCACTTCAAAGAGGCAGAAAAAGTAGTATTGTTGCCTCTGTTATATGGATGAGAAAAATGAGAGTCAGAGATCATAGTAAGTGAATTAGTCTAAAGAAGGCATGAAGCTGGCTAATGGGTGATCCAGGATCAGAACCTAGGAGTTCTTGGCTCTAAGTCCAGTATGAATTCCAATATATCATAATTGTCCAAGTTTGCACATCCAGGTAGTCTCAGACCATATCAGTCCAGTAGATCCACAGGAAATGCTCTCCTTTGCACAATTCTTGATTAATGAATACCCAGAGGCCTTCCTGCCTACCATGGAGGCATTTGGGGCTGAAAGCTCAGGTTAGGATTATGCTTCTTAGGTCATCAAATTTCCACAGTAAATCTCCCTTACTGTGCCTTGGTCTTCTGTAAAGACATTGAAGATACTTGCATATAGATAAAACTGGCACATGATAGCTTCTCAAACTAAAAATCTTGCTATCATCCTTGCTCCCATACCCAGTTCATTGGAAGTGAGCATTTCTTCCCTCTTTTGTAACAACCATTCTTAGTCAAGACCCATCCTTCTTAACAGTATTATGATAATAGCCTTCTATCTGATGCCTCTGTGTCTGCCCTTTCCCATTAGCAGGCTTATTTTCATACCAACCATAGTGATTATGACCAAACATAAATAATATAATTTAACCGAAAATAGGAAAGCGAAGGCCTTGAAAACAGATGAATTTCTGCCGCAGTAAAGCCATTTTACTTGCATTAAAATCCAAAGTCCCTGGTAAAACTAACAAGGCCCATATGATCTGTACTCTACCTCTTTTCTCTGGATTCATCTACTATTCTTCCCCCTATGTTCATCTTCACCTATGCAAGGAATACTACCAGCTTGGCTATACTGTGCTATGTAACACAGCTTAGTCTCCCACTTTCTCAGGTCTCTACTCAAAAGTCACCTTCTCAAGGAGAGCTTAGCCATTTTATACAGGGTAGCCATAAAGTTCATAACTTTAAACATAAAACACAAACTTTATGGCCACCTTGTATAAAATTTTAACCATACCCCAATTCCAGCAATATAAATGAATAGGAGGTCCCCAGACTTTGTTCATCCACATAAAAACTAACTTGGCAACTATCCACAGACAAAGGTGCCTTTTGAGGAGCTTTGGGGACAGGTAGAAGATTGCCACACCTCAGTGAAGCTTAAGAGCAAGAAAAGCTGCTTTGAAAAGGCAGACCTACCAGTCATGGTCCTAGCTAAAAGTATAGTAACAACCCCATTCCCTATAGACTCAGCTCCAGCCTCATTTGTTTATGATGCCACCAGCCACACCCTTCTTTGATCCTAGCATAAACTAGGGCCTGCCTGAAATCTTGGTAGCAGGCCCACTGACTAAAGACAAGACCTGAGTGTATGTGGATGCAGCCCTATGACTGAGATCCATCTTGCTCAGTTGAATTTCTAGGGGAAGTATCATCTGCCCAGAGATTCAGCAGGAACCACACCCATGTATGCTCCTGGTAACAGACCTGCTGACCGTAACCTTGACTGTGAACCCTGAGGGCAGCTCCAACCAACTGTGGACCTCTAGGAAGCCACACCTGGCAAAGGCTCTGCCACACCACTGGCAGATCTAGCTTCAGTCCTGGTTACCTATGACTCAACTCTAGCCCTGACTGCTTATATACCTGGATGAAGCCCCAAATTTCCACATACAAAGCTCTCCAGATCCATCTTCTCACAGATCCAGATCCAGTTTCATCCATCCACAGACTCAGTGGCTTCACCTGTGGAACTCAACAGTAGGTCTGCCTGTAGACATCACCAGCCAACCGGTCCTGAATCTCTTACTCAGCTAATTAGTGAACATCTTTATTCAACAAAACAAGTCTGTGAAGATTGGAAAAGGTAACTACTTCTTTAAATGCACACATACCAATGCAAGGGTATAAGGATCACAAAGAATCAGGTACACATGACACCACCAAAGAAATTAATAAACTATCAATAGCTGACCCTAAAGAAATGGAGATCCATAAACTACATGGCAAGGAATTCAGAATAAAGAATTCAAAATAATTGACTTAAAGAAGTTCAGTGTGTTACAAGGAAACACATATGAACAACAAAACAAAATCAGGAAAAAATACACGAATAAAATTAGAAGTTCAATTAAAAATTAGAAACCATTAAAAAAAAGTCAAACAGAAATCCTAGAGCTGAAGAATACAATGACTGAAATGAATAAACAGCAGAATCAAGAAGAAAGAATCAATGAACTCAAAGACATCATTTGAAATCATCTGGTTAGAGGAATAAAAAGAATAATAAAGAGTAAAGAAAGCCTATGGGACTTGAGGGACACCATAGGCTAAACTAATATATACATCCTGGAAATTTTTGAAGGAAAAGAGAGGGAGAAAGGGGGTAGAAAGTTTATTTAAAGAAGTAATGGGCTTGGCACCTATAGCACAGTGTTACAGTGCCATCCACATACACCAAGGCTGGTGGGTTCAAACCCAGCCTTGGCCTGCTAAACGACAACTGCAACCAAAAAATATCCGAGTGTTGTGGCAGGCACCTGTAATCCCAGCTACTTGGGAGGCTGAGGCAAAAGACTCTCTTGAGCCCAAGAGTTAGAGGTTGCTATGAGCTGTGATGCCATAGCAATCTACTGAGGGTGATATACTGAGACTCTGTCTCAAAAAAAAAGAAAAGGAATAATGGCTGAAAACATGAATCTATGGAGAGAACATCTACATTTCTGAAACTCAAAAATCTCCAAATAGTAAATCCAAAGAGGCATATAACTAAGACACTTTATAATTAAATTGTCAAAAGTTTTTCCTTTGTCCTGATTTTCCTTTGTCTAAAAGACAAAGATCATTTTGAAAGCAACAAGTAAAAAGTGACATGTTACATGCAAGGGAGCTCTATAAGACTATCAGCAGATTTTTCAGCAGAAACTTTGCAGGTCAAGAAAGAGTAGGATGATGTGGTCATTGTGCTGAAAGATAAATGAACCCTGTAAACCAAGAATATTTTACCCAGAAAAACTACTCTTTAAGAATGAAGAAGCGTCTCGGCGCCTGTGGCTCAAGTGGCTAAGGCGCCAGCCACATACACACCTAAGGTGGCGGGTTCGAATCCAGCCTGGGCCCGCCAAGCAACAATGATGGCTACAACCGAAAAAAAATAGCCAGGCGTTGTGGCGGGTGCCTGTGTTCCCAGCAACTTGGGAGGCGGAGGCAAGAGACTTGCTTGAGCCCAGGAGTTGGAGGTTGCTGTGAGCTATGCCACAGCACTCTACCCAGGGGGACAGCTTGAGGCTCTGTCTCAAAAAAAAAAAAGAATGAAGAAGCAGGCTCGGTGCCTGTGGCTCAGGTGGCTGGGGCGCCAGCCACATGCACCTGGGGTGGCGGGTTCGAATCCAGCCTGGGCCCTGCCGAAACAACAATGATGGCTGCAACCAAGGGATAGCCAGGCGTTGTGGTGTGGGTGCCTGTGGTCTCTGCTGCTTGGGAGGCTGGGACAGGAGACTTGCTTGAGCACAGGAGTTGGAGGTTGCTGTGAGCTGTGGTGCCATAGCACTCTACCCAGGGGGATAGCTTGAGGCTCTGTCTCAAAAAAAAAAAGAATGAAGAAGCAATAAACAGTTTCCCAGAAAAACAAAAATTGAAAGAGTTTGTTACCATTAGACCTACTTTATAAGAAGTGCTAAAGGGAATTCTTCAGGTTGAAATGAAAAAGGTGATAAACAGCAACACTAAAGCATGAAAGTGTAAATCTCAGTGTTCAAGGTAAATATAAGGATAATATACCTGATTTTAATATTATAAAGAAGGTATGTAATTTACTTTTAACACAAGTATATAAATGAAAAGACAAAGTAATAAGAATAAATATAACCACAAAATTAGTAAATAGAAACACAAGATAGGAAAAAGCAAAATCTGACATCAATTATATAAACTAAATGGGGGTGGGGAATAAAACATAGAATTTCTGTATGCAAATGAAGTTAAATTTTTATCAGCTAAAATCAGGCATAACTATAAAATGTTTAGGCTTGGTTCCTATAGCTCAGTGGCTAGGGTGCCAGCCACATACACTGGAGCTGGTGGGTTGGATCCAGCCCAGGCCTGCCAAACAACAATAACAACTACAACCAAAAAATAGCTGGGCATTATGGTGGGCACCTGTAGTCCCAGCTACTTGGGAGGCTGAGGCGAGAGAATTGCTTAAGCACAAGAGTTTGAGATTGCTGTGAGCTGTGATGCTACAGCACTGTACCCACAGTGACAAAGTGAGACTCTATCTCAAAAAAATAAAATAAGATGTTTAATGTGAGCCTCATAGTGACTACAACAAATATATAGTAGCTACCTAAAATAAAAACAATCAAAGTATACAATTATAAATGGAAAAAATCAAATCACAAAGAAAGATAGCAAGAGAGAAAGAAGAGAACTATAACACAGACAGAAAACAATTAACAAAGTAGCAGTAGGAAGTCCTTACCTATTAATAATTGCTTTAAATATTAATGGTCCAAACTCCCCCAATCAAAAGACAGAGTGAATGAAGAAAACGCAAGACCTAAGTATGTGCTGTCTATAAGAGACTTAACGTTTGATTGAAGAGCACACATAAGCTGAAAAAGAAGTGGAGAAATATATTTTATGCAAATGGTAACCAAAAAAGGGGTAGGCATAATTATATTAAAAAATAGACTTTAAGTTAAAAGCCATCACAAGAGACAAAGATGATTATTATATAATAATAAAAGGGTCAATTCAACAGGAAGATATAACTGTTATATGTGTCTAACATCAAATCACCTAAACATATAAATCAAATTGTTGACAGATCTGAAGAAACAGCAGCGTAATAATAGGGGACTTTAATACTCTGCTCTCCGTGATGGATAGATCATAAAGACAGAAAATATACAACAGAACTGAACAACATTATGGACCAACTATACCTAACAGACACAAACAGCACTTTCTACCCAACAATAACAATACTCATTCTTCTCAAGTGCAGGTGAACATTCTTTAGGATAAGTCACATGCTAGACTACAAAAATCAGTCTTAACAAATTTAAGAAGATTGAAAATATTCCAAGTATCTTTTCTGATGAATCATAGTAGAAGGAAACTAGAAATCAATAACAAGAAAGAAAAGAAATTCAAATACATAGTATTAACACACTTTTTTTCTTTTTTAAAAATTTCACATTAATATGAGGGTACAAATGTTTAGGTTACATTGATTTCATTTCTAAGTTGAGTTCAACTTGTAGTTGAGCCTTTCAGCCAGGTGGCATGTGGAATACTATCACATTGTGCACACTAGGTGAGATCCCACCAATCCCCCTCCCCTCTTCCTTCTGTATCCCCCTCACTCCTCCTTTTTCCCTCTCTCTCCTCTCCCCTCCCCCATGCTAGACTATACTTATGTGTCTTCTTATGTGTGGGCTTGTAGCTATTTACATATTGGTTTCATATTAGCATTGAGTACATTGGATGCTTTGTTCCCCCCATTCTTGAGATGCTTTACTAAGAAGAATGAAACACCACATTTTTAAACAACTATTCAAACAAGAAATAAAAAAGAACATTAGAAAATACATCATGACAAATGAAAATAAAAATACAATATTTCAAAATTATGGGATACAGGAAAAGCTGTGCTAAGGAGGATGTTTATAGCAATAAACACCTACATTAAAAAAAAAAGAAAGGTGTCAAATCAGCCACCTAACTTTACTAATAAAGGAATTAGAAAAGCAAGAAATAAACTGACACTTATCAGAAAGAAAAAAATAAGGTTAGGAAAGAAATACATAAAATGGAGAATAGAAAATTAATTTTAAAAATGAAACTAGGCTCGGTGCCTGTGGCTCAGGCAGCTAAGGCGCCAGCCACATACACCTAAGGTGGCGGGTTCGAATCCCCAGCCCGGGCCCACCAAACAATAATGATGGCTGCAACCAAAAAACAGCCAGGCGTTGTGGCGGGTGCCTGTAGTCCCAGCTACTTGGGAGGCTGAGTCAGGAGACTTGCTTGAGCCCAGGAGTTGGAGGTTGCTATGAGCGTGATGCCATGGCACTCTACCCAGAGGGATAGCTTGAAGCTCTGTCTCAAAATAAATAAATAAATAAATAAATAAATAAATAAATAAATAAATTAAATAAAAATGAAACTAAATTGGTTTATTGAAGAAAAAGAGAAGACAAGTAAAATTACAAGTGAAAAGGAAACATTGCAACTAATTTCCTCATAAATAAAGATAATAAGAGGCAATTATTAACAATTACATACCAAAAAGTTGGACAATCTAAAGAAAAAGAGAAATTCCTAAAAACATATAACCTACCAAGATTGAAATTAAAAGCCTGATCAGAGCAATAATAATTAGAGATATCAAAGAATGAATTAAAAAATCCAAACATTCAACAAAGAAATTCTCAGGACCAGATGGCTTCAGTGGTAAATTCTACACAACATTTAAAGAAGAATTAACACAAATACTTCTTAAACTCTTCCAAAAAAATAGAAGATAGAACACTTTAAAACTCATTCTATTAAGCTAGCACCATCCTAATACCAAAGCCAGACAAAGACACCACAAGGAAAGAAAACTAATGATCAATAACCCTGATGAACAGAGAGGCAAAAATTCACAATAAACTACTAGCCCACAAAATATACCAGCACATTAAAAGAATCATGGACCATGACCAAGTAGGATTTATTCTGGGATATACGGATGATTTAATACATGCAAGTCAATCAATATAGTAACACAGCATATTAATAGAATTAAGGATAAAAATTGTATCACATGACCAGGCGCATTGGCTCACGCCTATATTCCCAGCACTCTGGGAGGCCAGGGTGGGTGGATTGCCTAAGCTTACAAGTTCAAGACCAGTGTGAGCCAGAACAAGACCCTGTCTCTAAAAATAGACAGATGTGGTAGGTGCCTGTAGTCCCAGCTACTCCGGAGGCTGAAGCAAGATAATTGCTTGAGCCCAGGAGCTTGAGGTTGCTGTGAACTATGATACCACAGCACTCTATCAAGGGTGACAAAGTGAGATACTGTCTCAAAAAAAAAAATTAAATCACATGATCATCTCAATACAGAAAAATAATTCAAACAAAATTCAACAAACTTTCAAGATAAAAATTATAAAAAATATATAGAAAGAATGTACCTCAGCTTGGCACCTGTGGCTCAAGTGCCTAAGGTGCCAGCCACATACACCTAAGGTGGTGGGTTCGAATCCCCAGCCCAGACCCGCCAAACAACAATGATGGCTGCAACTAAAAAATAGCTGGGTGTTGTGGTGGGCGCCTGTAGTCCCAGCTACTTGGGAGGCAGAGGCAGGAGAATCGCTTGACTCCAAGAGTTGGAGGTTGCTGTGAGCTGTGTTGCCATGGCACTCTACCCAGGGGGATAGCTTAAGGCTCTGTCTCAAAAAAAAAAAAAAAAAAAAAAAAAAAGAAAAGAAAGAATGTACCTCAACAGAATGAATACCATTTATGGAAAGCCTATTGCTAACACCATACTTAATGATGAAAAGCTGAAATTGTATCTCCTAAGAACAAGGCAAGGATGGTGGATGTTATCTCTCCTATTCAATACAGAACTGGAAGTCCTACTCAGAGAAATTAGACAAAAGAAATAAACATCTAAATCATAGAGGAAGAAGTAAAACCATCTCAGTTTGCAGATGACATTATCTTGCATGTAGACAACCTTAAGGTTATCCTTGAAAAAAACTGTTAGAATTAATAAGCAAATTTGGCAAAGTTGTAGGATAAAACCAACATTCAAAATCAGTTGTATTTCCATACACTAACAATACCGTATCCAAAAAGAAATTTTTCTTTTCCTTTTTTTTTTTTTTTTGAGACAGAGCCTCAAGCTGTCCCCCTGGGTAGAGTGCCGTGGCATTACAGCTCACAGCAACCTCCAACTCCTGGGCTCAAGCGAGTCTCCTGCCTCTGCCTCCCAAGTAGCTGGGACCACAGGTG
>CAUYTI010010333.1:0-49648 GCA_963575145.1 Galago senegalensis | reverse complement strand
TTTTGAGACAGAGCCTCAAGCTGTCCCCCTGGGTAGAGTGCCGTGGCATTACAGCTCACAGCAACCTCCAACTCCTGGGCTCAAGCGAGTCTCTTGCCTCCGCCTCCCAAGTAGCTAGGGCCACAGGCGCCTGCCACAACGCCCGGCTAATTTTTGGTTGCAGCCGTCATTGTTGTTTGGCGGGTCCAGGCTGGGGATTCGAACCCACCACCTTAGGTGTACGTGGCTGGCGCCTTAGCCAGTTGAGCTGTAGGCGCCGAGCCAGATAGATTTTTTTTCAAAGCGTTGCCTCTGATCAGTTAGTACTGGATGGACTCCCAGCTTTGTGTTGAGAAGGATCCCAAGGCTTTGTCCCAGCTCAGAGGAAAGCCTGAAGATCCACAGTCAGTGTCTGCCACAGGTGTGGATGGAGCAGGCGAGGCAAGCTGGCCACTCTGCTCTTCCTCCCCCAGCTCTGATCCTGGGTCCACCAGAGAACTCCTGAAGTGCAACCCCTCTTCTAGGCACCCTACCTTGACCTAATCCCTTCAAGAATGGTATGTGAGCTAGAGATGTCACACGGGCCGAGTTCCCTGTGTGAGCACTGCTGCCTTCAGAGTTCAGGTTTTCTCGTGATGAACACTGAATGATCTGCTGGATGTAAAAGCACTCTACACTGTGAAACACTATTCAGGTATGATGAGGAACTGCCATTAGTCTAAGAACCGCAGCCATCTGGAGGGGTGGGGAATCTTCCAGCATTCTCAGATGGCTCCCTGAAATTGGGAGTGACTTATTTTGCCAGAATAAGGAGGGGGGTTTGGTTTCCGGGGGTCACCTTCTTTGCCTGTCTCTTCCTGCCTCCTCTCGACCCTCCAGGAGGTGAGCAGAACAAGCTGCCCCAGCAGCACTTCCTCCTCCCTCCCAAGCTGGGTATTGGCAGCATTATCTGAATATCAGCAATAACAGATAGGAGAAGCAGATACTGATGTTTCATTACCTTTAGCGCCGCTGGGGATTGCTGCCCGGATATTTGGATTCACAGGGCTTTCTCTCTCCGAGACTGACTTTGAAAAAAGTGAATTTTCCTCAATAGGTTAACCACTGCAGGCCTAGGGGACAAAGCCCCTCTGGCCTCTGTACTGCTCTGGATCCCATCCTGGGCCTGGGCCTGGTGCTACCAGGTTCTGTCCACAGCACTGCCAGCCTCATATTTCCAGAGTCACTTCATTGCTTATACCACTAAAAAAAAAAAAAAAATGTTAACCTTGCACATAAGGCCCTGGATAACTCTTACCTGTCTTCCCAAATCATCACATCTTCTCCTTGCCACTCACCCTTTGTTTCCATAAAACTGGGCTGTGTGTTTTTCCCACCCAAGAAACAGGCACATCCTTACCTGCACAGTGTCCCAGGCTGTCTGCTCTCCCTGGCATGCCCATCCTTAAGTCTCCACCTGCTAAGTGCCACCCTTTGCTCAAAGTGCCATCACCAGAGATGGTACTTTCATGAAGTCCATAATGGTTTGTTTCAACTAGAGTTCATCATCTTTTCCTTTGAAATAAAGATTTAATAATAGCTAACAATTAAGGCGTAACATTCAAGGGCCTTCCACTGTGCTTTACTCCATAGCCACAGTCTCAGTTAATCCCTACAATAGCCCTATGATTAGACACTACCAGTAATCCAATTTTATGGATGATAAAACAGAGGCCAGAGAAATCAAGGGCTTTTCCCACATCAAGGCAGCCAGTGAGCACTAGAGCCCTAGGCCCAGCTCCGTCTCAGGATCCATACTTGGAACCTTCACTCTCCCAGTTCCATGGAGCCCAGCCCTGAGCCCTCAGAAGCACCTGCCTGTTAACATAATTATATTCTTCTGATATGAAAGCTCACCAGGATCTTGTCTTTATCCTTTTCCTTGATTATATTATATAAACTCTTTATAATCAAAAAGAGTTTATATCTTGCTCAAAATCGTCTCTGCAGCACAGAGAAAGTGCTGAGTCACTCTCTGATGCAGTTTTTTCCCACAGGCTCCACATCCTGAACCCCAATGTGCCGATGTGTTTCCACAAGCTAGTGTTTCTGCTGTGCCATTTACACTCCTCATCCTAAGTCACCTCTGTCATTCTAAATCTTCTCCAAACTTCAAAAGTCTACCCTGAGGATCGACCCTTGCAGGGCACCCCTTTCTAACCATTCTAGTCACACTGGCCTAGTCTCCTAGTCTCCCTCCCCTAAACAAGCAACAAATACACACATCATTCCCCAGTTCCATCACTAATTGATTGTTAGTAACACACCGGCCTGGCTGAGTTCCATGTTAAGCACCGTGGACATACAAAAGGAATGAAGCCACTCACTTCTAAGGGTCAATAATTGGTCAAGAATTGCCTACATGAAAAGCTAATTAAAATGCCCAATCACTTGAAAGTGTCAGGTGGGGATTTTAGGGGAAAAAATGTGCTAAAGGAGCTCTGAGGAGGGTGAGAACACATGCAATCAGTTGGAGGCTACCTGGAGAAGGCAGGGCTTAGAAGAGAAGTCCAACCCAGGCAAATAGGAAGGAAAAGGAAAGAGTTCCAGGAAGGACAATAATATACACATGGTGAGAATTATAAGAAAACAAGAATGACGTGTGAAACAGGTGATAGGGAGACAGGTTTGATGGATGGAAAACTAGACTGGGAATGGGACAGGAAAAAGTCAAAGCTATCAAATTCATTCATGCAAGCTTCTTCAACCTCCCACTATAACTCCCATTCTGTATATGGGATATGGTGGCCAAGCACAAGGGTGTGGCATGGGAGTGGCAAAGCTGGGATAAGACCTAGGTTTCCCCAATTTTCTGGTCTGGGCAGCCAAGTGGAGAAAGTCTTTGAAACTAGACAATCCCACAGCACCTAGGACTAGATTGTTGACTCTGAGCCTTAGCTCCAGGATGGTACATTTTAGCTTTATGATCATAGGGCTTAAGGACTAGAGATCCTCATGGGCAACCTTGTGGCTACCTTGGCCAGGTCACTTTAACTCATCAGAGCTTGAATTTCTTCACCTACTGGGGAAAAAGAAGTTTAAGACTGTAGCCAATTCCAGAATTGTGATAGAATTTAATGAGATGTGCATTTTTTTAGTGCTTGTCTATTTTCAACATGAATCACTTTATCAGAAACATGAGGGTTACAATGCATCTCCCAAAGAGATATGGTGTCTATGTGATTAAATAACAAATAAACCAAAACCAAGAATTCCAAGGACCAGGAGTCTTTTCCAGCTATTTTAGTGTGAATCTATAGTGCCAACACAAGGCATGCCTGCCAACCACAACATGTATCTCCTGCACTATCTTGCCCAGGGCACAAGCCATCTTAGATATTTAATAAAGGTTTCTGAGCTGAATGGATTTAAATTGGATCAAATTTAATTGGATCCTTTGTCTAAGATTTAAAAGTCTGCCCCTGAGAAGAGGTTGAATGAAGCACTTCTTGGGATTGGAGACTGTTAATGCCAGTGATCAGATTTGACCTGTCTTTAGTTTACTTCAGTAATTCCTGACAGAATGCCCTAACTATGGTTTCCTGCCTCCACTGCTCAGGAGTTTCCTTGAACATGAAATCCATAGCTGTAGTTGGGGTTTTCTGGAAGTTGTCACCAGTAATTACTTCCATGGGATATAGACTGCCCATCCAATCCAACACCTGTAGGCAAGATAATAAGTTTCAGGATTTCAGGAGGAGGTCCATCTCCCAACCACACTGAATCCTAGATTTTATCTTCAACAGGAAATTCAAAATTCATTTTTACCAGGTGATATCAGTAACTCAGCCCTTTATACCACCAAAATGTACACACATTTCTATATCCAGTGATGGATACATTTGCACATTGTCATAAAACCCTCTTCACCCTCAACACAGAGAAGCATTCATACTTAGCTAGATATGCAAACATACACATATGCACACGCACGTGGTCACCATGTAAGATAATTATCTTTGCCTCGGAGTAATTCCTCTGTTTAGAATTAGATATATATGTACAATATGTGCCCCAGAGTTTGTTTTTTTCAGGTGTTACAATACCAAGAAATTCTAACCATTGGAGAATCCTAAAAGATCATTAAGCTTCCACCTCTCATTTTAAAACAAAGGAATAAAGCCCAGAAAGACAGTGACTTTTCTGCGGCAGCCCCGTTAATGAGACACAAAACATAGCCCGGACCTCTGAGGTCCCTAACCATTATTCCAATGATCCTGTCTCAAATGGTGGCATCTTATGCTCCCATCCAACTTCCTGGGACCCTCCACAGAGTTCCATTCTCTCCACATGAGGTTGCATTTTCTGGCCACTTGCCATGTGCCCAGCAAGCCAGATGGCATGTGCTACTGTTCAGATTCACTTTGTTTCCCTCTACCCCAGAGGCTGATAACCTGGAAACTACATCACTGAGACTCTCTGGCCAGCTGCAGACCCCACTACAAGACACTCACTGGAGATAGGAAAGCTGAAGGTAGAGAAGTCATGGTTCTCCTCGCTCTGCCAACAACCACAGGAAATTTCAGGCAACTGAAGGCTCTGGCAATATTGCTTAGGGGTTCAGCATCAGGTGTATAAGCGTATGGGGTCTTGCTTGCAGCAGAGGACAGTGGTTTCACTGTCCTCTGTGGAGCTCCAGCCACGTCAGAGTGGACACTGCTTCCTGAGTGTGAAGAAAAACCCACAGTCATGGTTTTCCACCCGTCATTCCACCATCTGTATAAGCAATCTCCTGTATTAGATCCTCTTCTGCTTGAACTACCTAGAGCAATCTAGGTTTTCATCATGGGATACTGATATTCCATGTAAAATCTTCTCTCAATTAATATTTTATGTTGTAAAAATAATTTTTTGTTAAGCTATTAATGAATGATAATAAAAAAAGTTTAGCACTTCTATGAGTAAAGGCTTTGTATTACAGGCTTTAAGGAAAACATCTCTGAAGGTAGATTTTCCTTCAAACTGACATGAGATGGGGGATGTTTAGGTCATAAATCCTTCCCCAGATCTTACACAACCAAGACAGAAACAACCTTTTGCAAAAGTATGGGAATGACCAGCTGTGACATGGATTGCCAACAGCGAAGGGGGCACCATGAGATGGAAAGGGAGAAGGCAAGGAAGGTGCTACGGCCCGTTAAAAAGCTCTGCCTTTGGTGATTGTGAACTGAGATACAGTGAACATTCTGGTATAAATGTCCCTATGGGAAAATGATTTTATGTCCTCTGGGTAGATTCCTAGTAATGGGCTTATGAGATCAAATGGAGGGTTTGCTTTTAGCTCTTTGAGGATTCTCCATACTTCTTTCTAATCCCACCAGCCATGTAGAATTGTTCCCTTCTCTCCACATCCACACTAGCATCTGCAGCTTTGAGACTGTGATGTGGGCTATTCTCACCGGGGTTAGATGATATCTCGGTGTGGTTTTAATGTGCAACTATCTGGTGATTAGGGATGATAAGCATTGTTTCATGCGTTTGTTGGCCATTAGTCTATCATTTTCAGAGAAGATTCTGTTCGTGTCTCTTGCCTACTTATATATAGGATTGTCTGCTATTTTCTTGTTGATTAATTTAAGTTCCCTATAGATTCTGGGTATCAGCCCTTTGTCAGATTTTCAGCATGCGGATATCTTCTCCTATTGTGAAGGTTGTCTGTTAACTTTTAGTTATTGTACTCAGCTGTGCAGAAGTTTTTTAGCTTGATCATTTCTCATTTATTTATTTTTGGTGTTTTTGCAATTGCCAAGGGAGTCTTCTTTATACAATTTTTTCCAGCAGATTTTGTCAAGAGTTTTTCCCACACCTTATTCTAGAATTTTTATCATTTTGTGTCTTAAATTTAAATCTTGTATTCAGCAAGAGTCAATTTTTGTGAGTGGTGAAAGGTGTGGGTCCTCTGTCAGTCTTCTATGTGTGGCTAACCAGTTCTCCTAGCACCATGTATTAAATAGGAATTTTTCCCTAGTTTATACTCATGAATGTATTAATAAACTGTGGTATATGTATACCATGGAATACTATTCAGTCATAAAAAGACAGAGACTTTACACCTTTTGTATTAACCTGAATGGAGCTAAAGAACATTTTTCTTAGTAAAGTATCACAAGAATGGAAAAGCAAGTATTCAACGTATGCAATACTAATATGAAAACAATAAATGAATGACTACAAGCCCACATAAGAGAAAAATACAGTTAAATTCAAGGGGGGAAAGTGGGGAGGAGGGAAAGGAGAGGGGAGAGGAGATGAAGGGATGGGTGTGCTTTTACCAAATGGGCACAATGTAAGGGTCTACAGCACACCCCTGGGTGAAGTGCTCAACTGCAACTTAACCTAACAAACACAAACAATGTAACCTAATCATTTTTACCCTCAAATTAATCTGAAATTTTAAAAAAAGGCCCAGCAGTCCTCTGAGGCACGCAGCAGCCACTGGAGGGGGAAGCAAGTTTCTGTGTCTGAGACAGGACTTCAGGTTATGCCTGAGACCCAAGACTCAGCAAAACACCAGTGGCCAACTCTACAGAAGCCAGACCAACTTCTATGCAATGTAGGAAAGAGCATTCCTCTT
This sequence comes from Galago senegalensis, assembly GCA_963575145.1. Lineage (NCBI taxonomy): Eukaryota > Metazoa > Chordata > Mammalia > Primates > Galagidae > Galago > Galago senegalensis. Next base: position 43,056 of record CAUYTI010010333.1, on the reverse strand, counting down.
CTAAATTAGACAGCTGCCATGCCCCAGTCCCTACCTTTTTAGTAAGGCAGAACCTCATTATGCACTGGAGGTGCCTCCCAGGTAAAGCTGCAGATCTTAGCAAGATTCACAGCTTCAAAACTATGTATGCTTTAAAGTTATTGCTTTTTGCTTTGTTTTGTGTTTAGAGAAAAAAAACAACAACAAAAATCCAAACCTTTAAGAAATCTAATTATATGTTTGAGTTATAGACTGGTTTTTAACAACAAAAAAAAATTAACAAAAAAGGGGACTCATTAAGAGTCTTTTGTCTCCAAAACAAGTGTGTTTTCATAAGCCATAGAGCAAGCAAATTCTAATTGCTGGCTTCATTATACAGAAAAGTCTAAGTGTAACAATCAGAAGCCTTATTACACATACATAATTGAGTTTCATTGCAACTTATGAAAACATAAACTCTCTTAAACACACTTGCAGAAAATGTCGCATCATCAAATCAACACTTTTATTATACAAAAGTAATTGTGTTTAAAGACACCAAACATATGTTACTTATACAAAAAAAAACGAGTTGTACTATGATTCAGAAGTCTAAATCTTGAATCTGAGAGCAATGTTTTGTTTGCAAATGTAGGGCAAAGGAAAAAAAAGCAAATTACAAACTTTACTAATGAGATGTAAGAGAATTTGCTCTGGAAATATTCTACTTTGGAAATTCTGAACTTTCAAATTTCTTTTTCTAATCAAATCTTGGTGCTGCTACTAACTTCTGTGCTTGGATCCTTCTAAATTTACTTCTCATTCTGCATCTCCAAAAATTTCTTTCTGGTCTGAATTCTTTCTCTATCCAATCTAGTCTACAATCATTTAAGTTTCTCTTTTGCTCATAAAGTTTCTCTTTTGATCGGCCTCCGTAAAGGTTCACTTTGTCACACCAGCCGAATCCTGTCCTGCTGCCCCCACCACGACTACAGGGGCTCAAATCCATCCAGTCCCTAAGGCTGCCCTGCAGCTCCTTGCTTTGCCAGCTGACTCTTCTCCCCGAGCTACTGAATTTGTGGGGCCCAGTACAAAAATGAAAATGTGGGTCCCTTTGTCCAAATAGCAGAGGAAAAGCCTTTTTCTCCCCACCCCCCCCCATGTCTTTTCATTTGCTATTTAATGTCTCATTCCCTTCAGCAGAGGGATACTTGCCTAGAACATGCACACCCTCCTGAGCATCTGTGGCCTCATTTCCCATCTCAGTGCCCAGGACATGGGCCTGTCTCCTGACTCCTGTTTCCAAGCTTAGGCCAGGGTAGCAAGGAGCAGTCGGCAATGAGTGGGAACATGACAGAGAAGCCACACCACGTGAACCAGGCTCCAAGCCCTTGGCATATGTTCCATTTTTTCCTCTGGGCTCACTTACAAGATACAATTCAAAGATAAAATCATTATTAAGAATTTCAAGATGGGCCAGGGGCAGTGGTTCACACCTGTAATCCTGGCACTCTAGGAAGCTGATGCGGGTGGATTGCATGAGCTCAGAAGTTCAAGACCAGCTTAAGCCAGAGCCAGACCCTGTCTCTTCTTAAAAAAAAAAAAGACTAGAATAATTAGTCAGATGTTTTGTGATGGGCACCTATAGTTCCAACTACTCAGGGGTCTGAGGCAAGAAGATTGCTTGAGCCCAAGAGTTTTAGGTTATTGTAAGCTATGACACCAGGACATTCTACTGAGGGCAATGGATCAAAACTTTGTATCAAAAAAAAAAAAAGGAAGAAGAAAAACAGAGAATATTAAGATGGCAACTGCAATGGTGGGACCCTGTTTGACTGCACTGGTTACAGGTTCACGGGGCTGCCCCATTCTCACAGCTCAGGATTTCCATCACAAGCTTGGGGCTTCCATGCCCTCTCCAACCCCACGGGCCACAGATGAGCTGATATGCACCCATCCCAACTCCTTCAGCTGCTCCCTAGCCTGCGTCTGCGTGCACTGCAAGTCACAAAGCTCCATCTCTTCTCTCACAGAGAGAAGCAAATGCTTGTGCCTCACCTACGGCAGGTCCTCTCCTGTCACTCAGGGGCCAGGTCATTTCCTTCTTCAGGATTCTGCTCATCCCTTACCAAGCTTCTAAGGGCTTTACCAAGACTAGCATTTATACCTCCCAACAAACTGGTAGAGCATGTGTTCTTTATATCCTCATGTTCATGTGAGACTCAGGGAGTTGGGGAGTTCAGAGCAACTGGCTCACGATTACACAGCTGCTAAGCAGAAAAACCATAATTTGAACTCAGACTCCTGAACCCAATGACACTGAGCCACCATTTCTTACTTCCGGAATTTTCAAAGAATCTTTGCTAGCTTCTTTTCCCCAAGTGGAAGTTTTCTCTTTGTCCACACCCAACAACAATCACAGAAAGCTACAAAAAAAAAAAAAAAAGGAAGAAAAAGAAAACTACAAAAACAAACAAAAAAATTACAAAGATATAATTTTGTGATCCTGCTTAGTTCAAAGTTCCACTTTTCTTCCCTTGGCTACTATATTTAATATCACAGCAAACGACCTCTGTCATTGCTTCCCCCCTCACACCTTCCTGCACACATCAGGAGGATGTCTGCCCCGGTTTATGCAGTTAGGGGTTTTCTAACTATGGATCCTGCATTGTTTCCAGTGCTTTTCCTCTTTGACCTCTCCCAGCCTAAAGCTTCTGTGTCCTACCTGTTTCTCAGCATTTTCCTACACTTGGCTTGCTTGGGTTTCATTCTACCTTTCTTTTAGGCCACACTCAATGGCAGTTCCCAGACTACATCCTTGCTCTCCCCTTTTCTGACCTCTTGTTGGGTAACTCCCAACTTTTACACAGGTATCTCCCAAACGTCACACACATACACAATCACACACTTATAAAATGTAAGAACAATAACTAAATCAGATATAAATCAGATACTACCCTACCAGGCCCTTGAATCGTTAACAGATCTTCAAAGGAATGGAAATGAGAAATCTAAACTTGATGGCCTCATCTTCGTGCTTCCCGCTCCACAGCTGCCTCTGAGCAGTCCAGAGTCAGGATTCCAGCCAGCTGTGGGCATGGAAGCCCCAAGCTTGTGATGGGAATCCTGAGCTATGAGAATGGGGCAGCCCTGTGAACCCTCTGGATATTCTATCTTGGTTAATAAGATAAGACATGTGACTGTGCTAACCCAGTCCCTTGCTTAAAATTCCTCAGGGGCTCTCTAAGTCCCTCATGATAAAGTTGGAAAATTTTCTGCAAGGTCTACAATGTCCTCCGTGACCTGGCTCTTGTCTTCCTCTAAACTCCTCCTCAGAAGCGTTTGTTGAAAACATTCAGATGTACCAGTCTTCTCGCAACATCCCAGTTCATCAGTCTATTGTCCATCTAGTCATTCTTTGAACAAGTAATTATCTATTGTCTATTATATGCCAGCCTCCGTCTGAGTGCCTTGGGCTATGTCAGAAAAGAAAATGGCAAAGATCTCATTATTTTTTGAGTTTTCAACCTAGTACAAACAGAAAGACAACATATGAAAAAACATACTAAGTTATATAGTATATAAGAAAAGGATTTTAAAAAAGACAAAAAAACAGGAAAGAAGGGTTCAGGGGAATTATGAAAGATTACATTGTTCTCATTCAAATAGCATCCACAGGGTGAACTTCATTGCAAAGGGAACATTGGGGCAGAGGGAGTTGAAGGAGGGATCCGTGCTGAATCTGGAAGAAGAGTGTCCCGAGAGGAGGAATGGAAAGAGCAAAGGCCCTATGGTAGAAGTGGGGCCCAAAGAGCCTCAGAGACAGCCAGCTGTGTCTGAAACAGAGTTAGCAAAGGGGAAGAATAGTAAGAGAGGAGGTTATAAAGGTCAAGGGGGCAAGTCAGGTAAGACTTTGGCTTTACTCTGAATGAAATGAGAGCCCTAGTAGGGAGTGACTTGATGTGACTCACATTTTAAAAGAACCACTCTGGCCACCTTATACAGGGAAGAATAGGGGCAGGGACCCAGGAAAGACATCATGGAGGATAAATCAAGTGTTGTAGCAGAAAAGGTGGTAAGAAGTGTTCTGAACGTCAGCACCTAATATCACCCTGGTCTGGACTGTTCTTCAATCCATCCAGATAGCAGACTCACCTGACCTTCAAAAACATTCTTATCTCCTACAAGGCTTCTCAAATCTATTGTTCTTGGCTAAATTCATGGTTTCTTTTCCTTCTTTTCCCTTTAAACTTCCATAATATTATAAGCATTTTTTTTCAGTTTAAGGGCATATTTCTTGCCTTTTAATTTTTTTTTATTAAATCATAGCTGTGTACATTAATACTATCATGGGGTACAGTGTGCTGTTTTTTATATACAATTTGAAATATTTTCATCTAACTGGTTATTAGAGCACATCTGTATGTCACAATTACTAACATTATTGCCCGTCATCCCACCAGAATGTAAGTGTCTTAAGGCTGTGGTGCTTCACACTTCTTTGTTATGTTCAGGATGTAGTTTCCATAAATGTTCGATAAAAGCCTGGTGATTAAATTAATGACATACAAGTACAGAGTAGAATTCATTATCCGTCTCCATCCAGACACCAAACCCCAGTTTCAGGAAATTCAGGCACTGGTCAGTTCTCAGAAGAAAACTGCTCAGCAGTAATCACCTGCACAAGATGCCTGCCAATCAGAGAAGGCTAAGAAGGCAAGAGAGAAGCCCGCCATCTTTTTCTCAGCCACTGAGTTAAGAAAAATCAAGAGGATCATAAATTAATATGTAAAGTAACTGGATGGGAAGAGGTATATATTCTGATCACCTCCTATTCACTCTATTGTTGAGTAAGGGATCCCTCAAACTAAGTAACATGAGATTTCCAAAAACAGAACAGACAAGGTTGACAGCATTTCATTAGACACGTATCCTCATAGCCTAGGGGAGCAGGACACCACTGCCTGCCATGCAGGACCACACAGGGATTACACTCAAGAATAGAGTGAACACGGGCAGCACCTGTGGCTCAAAGGAGTAGAGTGCTGGCCCCATATGCCGGACCTAGCCCTGGCCAAAAATTGAAAAAAAATTAAAAAAAGAATAAAGTGAAATAGTCTGGGGCTATAGCAGGCAAGTGGTATAGTAACAAAAAGGATGAGGTGGCCCCAAGTTTTTACAGGTGGTTGTAATTAACTTGTTTGAACAATTTCTGGGTTCACCATCAGGTTGAGGAACTGGGGGAGTATTGCTGGCCTTCTGGTAGAAGAACTAGCCTGATCTGGAGCCTTTCCTACTGAGTGGGGGTCATATCTGATGAAAGCCAAGAAATTTATTGATGACTAGACTTTGGGACCTTATGACGCTCAAAGATGGAAAGGCAACCTTTAATATTTCATGTTAGTTTCAGGTTTCACATTACAACATTGAAGCAAAAAGGTTGTTCAGGTCCATGACTGGAGGAAGAGGAACGTAGAAAAAGACAAAATTAGGGATAATTTCCAACTTAGGGGCAACATTGGAATAAGGGGTTATCATTGAGCAGTGGATATAGACCATGACTAATAATGAAAGATACTCTGGTAACAATACACGTCATGACTTAGGCCACAAGTCCAGGCCTAGATGGATGAACTAATTCTAAAGAACACTAAAAAGACACCTGAGGGAGGCTGTAAAGGTATTTCCTGTCTTAGTCCTAAATCTCCTGGAAAACTGAGCAGAGCCGAGTTAGCAATGGAGTAATGTGTGACCCCAACTATGTGGTTGACACAGGGCTATATTCAGAGTAATAGTCTCAGAACACTTAGAACTCCCACCATTAATGCACCTATATCACCAGCACGTCCCCACTGCTGAACAATAAACTCCAAATTTCCGAGTTTGTTGGTGAATGAACTATAGGAGTCAACTCTACTTCTTTATCCTCAGCTTTTGTTTCTCTCCTACAATAACCATCCAAAGCTTTGTGAAAGCTTTCCAAAGTAGCAAGGTCCACAGTTCTAACTCTTTTGGCAGTTAATCTCCAGTGATAAGAAATGCTTACTGGGTACCAACTCAATGCCAATACTATGTTAGGAGTTGAAAATTCAAAGAGATAGCCAATAAGTTCTTGCCTTCAAAGGACTACAAATCTTACTGAAGGGCAGGGCACTTTCTTAAGTAAGTTAGAACAATACGAGGTTGAAATAAGTAATGCAAGATGAACGGTAAGAAGTGGAAAGAGGCCCTATTACTATACTAATGTATTTGTAATGTAATTTGGGAAACAAAGGGACTTATGTTTTGCTTGTTCTACCTTATCATGTATGGTACAAAAACAAGGCTACCATTCCTATTTTTCTATAGCCATTGCCTAATGTTATTTCATAGAATGCTGATTGATTGACTATCCAATTGACTGATATATTGATGTTTGCTTTTCCCTTTGGAACCTTTCAAATATGTCTATTTCTGTTCTCTAATCATATCAGTAACTTTCAAATTAACTCATCTTAAGGGGACTTATCACCCTTGGGAAATTTAGTATTACTAACTTCATATCATACCGTTTTATGCCAGGAGGTAGATACTATTACTGCCTTAATTAGAACCATATTAATTAGATTTTGTCAAGTCACCTGGATTTTGTCAGACTCCAACACTGAGGGTTGGGTAGCTGTTTATGTTACAGGATCTGAAAGGCAATGGAAAAGTCTCTCTGGTCCCAAAGCATTACACCTGGTTGGACTTCTATAGTTGCTACCACTGGAAGTTAATCTTGTTAAATAATACAACTCTCATCCAGGAATGAATTGCTTTTGAAAAGTGGATGCCTCTGGCACACATAAAACTATGTCAAAGAAGTAGTTGGAGGCTTGTGGTTTTGTTAATGATCTTAAGAGCTTCTCCTGTGTACTAGATGTTGTTCTGGGCATCTCAAGGGTACAACATAGATCAAGCTCAGCCTTCTCCTTTGAGCACATCCCTATTCAGTGAGGTAGAGGATGTCTGCAGTTACCTGACTTTGTAGTGGATATTTACAGGGCAGCAGCTCAGAATTAAGTGACAATTATGGAGTAATGATGGATAGAGGACTTGGTTAGGAGGAGATGGGATCCAGACTAGATTTTGTTATTATAGCACTGGGTGACCTTGGATGTTACTTGATTCCAAAGATTTGTCCTGGTTCTGATGACCTTTGCTTCCACTGAGTGATGTCCAGCTGCAGGGGAAGTTCAGAACACCCTCAGTGACATCACGGGAAGCAGCAATCAGAGCCTAATGCAGAGCCTGACAGGCACTGTGTGGAATTACACTCTAGTTACCAAAAGAATGTAAGATGGTACCACCATCTTAGCTCCCCACTCTGTTCTAACCCCAGCCTCAAAAGGACTTACAATGACTAGCTCATGTAACAGAATGGACAAAGTGGCAAAGATGAGCTGCAGTGACTCAGAGAACTTTAAAGAGGAGGAGCAGAAGATGGACTTCAAAGAGAAGGTAGGATGTGGAATGAGCAGAATGGGGAAGATAGGGCAGATGGAATAAGAGCCCTGAGGAAAGGCTCCCATTGACTTTACTACCAGTGGCTTCTGTCAGACATAGTCCTTTCTATGTGATGCATTAAGATACCTTTGGGAGGGGAGGACCATCAGCAATCACGTCTTTTGAAACAACAGTTTAGGGTGAAGCTGGCAGCATCACAGACCCACTCTGCCGCTCACAATTATACCAAAGTTTGCCTGTTTAGGGAAGGGAGCCAGAGGATTGGCTCTGGAGGTTCTCCAAGACATTGATACCCTGGGATTTTGATCCCACGTCCCAGTCCAGCCCTTGGGGCCCTTGGTTCCTACTACACGTGAAAGATCTGCTCAAATCTGAGAGATTAACAGGGACTCAGCTCACAGTGTCCACGAGAGAACTCACCAAAGCTTTTAGCCTCTTCACTCAGGTCCTTACCGTTATCTGATTGTCTGTTCTGTCATTTGCTTCAGGAAGAGAGTGTATGCCAGAGGTAGAGGGATATTGTTCTAGAAGCTTCTCCTGTATTTAGTGTCCTACTTACGCACCTCAACTAATTCTTGCTGGAATTCTGAAAAGTAAGCATTAGGCTGCCTATTTTAAAGATGAGAAAAATGAGTCTCAGTTAAGTTAAATAATTCACCTAAGGCCTCAGATGGAAACTAACTGAACAAAAATCTGAACCCTGCAAACAGAGCCTAGACTAGGGGAGACAAGAGGAGCACCCAAGGTGTACAGTTGCAGGAGGTCTGACTGGCCTTGCACCTGCATGGATCTAGGAGTGAGTGTCTTGCTTCCCCCTAGTTCAGGCACTGCCCACAAGGCTGTCTGGCCCCAAACCTATAGTCATTCTTTTATACCACACATGCAAATTCCAAGCATCCTCCTTAAGAGGCAACAGTAGAAATGATTCCCAGACATGTGCAGGCCTAGGAATCCTGGTCCCAGCTGCATGCTAACTGCAACCCCAGATGCTTCTCAGATGAGGTAAGGCAAGAAAATAAAAGTGGCTAAAAAAATCATCATCCAGAACTGCTCCTGGAAGGGCCACATGATACTCACATGTTAAGAGACACCGGGGTATGGTGTAGCCCCTGCTAGAGCTGGAGGACTAGAGGAAGAGGTCTGAATATATCCACATTTAGAGAGTGAGAGTGTCTGTCAGAGCAGTAGTGCTCTCCAGGGACCCACAGACATCTCAATTCTTTTAGCTTGTGTAGATGCTACACAGAGCACTACCTTGGGAAAACTACCCTATTGGGTCAGAAAGTTGTTAAAAATATAAGCAAATTAGTCATTAGCCTAGGCTCCCCCCACCCTTTTCCAGGACCAGACACAGCTGTCATATATGGAGGGCCCCAATCTCCTTCCAGTTCCTTCTGCATTTGGGACAAAGAGAGACTAGAGTACCAAACTGCAAGCTATGGATAGTAAGTCGGACAGCAGGGCCATAAAGCTACTGCAGGAGAGATACATGAAAGGGTTGTCGCAAATCCCTCTATGACAACACTAAGTCTCTGTTAACACTGGTATAGGGCTCCACTAAACACATGGAGATCCAAGACACTCACTAGTTATATTCAGATTATCTGCAGAAAAGAAAATGAAAAGACATAGAAGAGTTAAAAAACTAAGGAATGGCTTAGTTCTTTGATTGCTACACCTGTCCACCTGGCCTCAACCCAATTCTCTTCCATATTATTCTGCTCCCAAGATCTCCTGATACTGACTGGTTCATTCCAAATCACCCCACCCCACCTCACTTTCTCTCATTCAATTCCATTCCAACTCATCTGTCCTCAGTCTATAACCTTGATCCTTTTTGATTACAACTATTTTGTTCAATATTATCCCATAGTTAGTGACTTAATTCAACCTTAAATTGATATATTTTTACCAAACTTGCCCATCCCATGTGCAACAATCATTTTAGGAACCTTCTGAGCTGGGAAAAGACATATAAACATGGAGAGATTGCTACTATATTTGGAGGGACTTCAAACCTTCCTACCATGATCAAAGACCCTAAATGATTATGTGAGATCAACACAGGGGAATTCTAGTAGTTTGAGTCTCAACCCTTTTTATTTGGGCACTTTTCTCAGTATATGAGCTGGAGATATACAAAGGAGATGAGGACAAGAGCTACCATCTGCTGAATTCCTTTTTATCTGCTATGAGTGAGAACTTGCCCTACCGACAGAGTGTCACCTTATCCTCACCATGACCTAAAAAGAAGTACATATTATAGTGGAACCTCTATAGCTGACCATAACTCTACATGGACATGCACCACACGTACGTACCAGTACTGTAGGCCTAATTCCTTATGTTGACCACCTCCATATGTTGACCAATTTGTTAACTCCTTTGTGTGGTCAACTTACAGAGATTCAACTTTCAGAGATGGTTTTGTCCCCATTTTACAATTAACTTACTCAATATTAAGAAACCCTGGCCACATGGAGCTCATGATCTTTCTGGAACCTCTGTCAATATGGGTGATAGCATCAGTGCACAGTGCCAGTGGTGGGAGCCATGCAAGTGTTAGCATTGACCATAGTTGCTACTATCCTCATACAAAATCATTTTCCCCTGGTTGTATCTGACATAAAGCATGGAGCAAATATGGAGGCAGAGATATACAGTATATAAAAAAGCCACGCACATTGTAATAAAGGCTGCCTCACCAAGCTCTGCTTAACCTGTTTTATTTCATCCATGCATTACTTGTTTCTTCATCAATTATCTCTCTCCTTGAACTTCAACATAAACTTCAAGAGCTACAACACTATGTTTTGTTAACTGCAACATACTCAGCCCTTAAAAGAGTTCCTGGCACCTAGTAGTTGCTTAAATATTATTTGTTAACCCCTCTGCTAAACCTTCCCTGAGCCCTCCTGCAGACTGCTGCAATAAATGGCCCTCTCCTTTAGCACCTGCACCTCCTCCCTTTCCTATCCCCATCCTCGTGGGTGTCCAGAGTATGCCCCACCCTGAGCCTGCTCTATGCTGCATGCCTACCAATATTTATAAAGAAAATCAATCCCTGTTTATGTGTCAGTAAATAGGAGACAGAATGTCTCATCCCAGTGAAAATGCACACATCTCTTGACAGGCATTTATTACAAGGTAAATCTCAAATAATCTTAGGTATCATCAAAACCCTTAAGGAAATGTAATAGAAAGTAGTAGAAACTACAAGAAGAGTGGGGAGTTGTAATCCAGTTAGAAAGAGGATGGGGGGACTACAGGGTCCTGTTTTGAAGTTCCAATTGCTTTGTGAGAACACTATATTCACTTATAGTTTCCATTGACTGGCAGTAACTTCAGCTTCAGCTTATAGAGATAACAGAAGGCTGTAGGTCTCCAAGTCCAATCATGTTGTTGTGACAAATTTCAGAGTAGAGAAAACAGGTGTTTCTCAATTCTTATCATGTTAAGAATATGGTGAAAATTATCTGAGGTGACAGATGAGTCAGTAAGAAAAGGCTAATTATGGTCACTGAGAAGATGTGGTCATAAAAGTATAACCAATTGTGCAATAAAAAGAGTTGCCAGAATTCTCCCCTTCCCCAGTAAGTGCTTCTTTCAAAAGTGTAGGTCATGGGCATATAGGCTTCGGGGTACAGAGCTAGGGTATGTGTGAAGAAGTGGTCACAGATGGGCACATTCAGTCGGCAGGACTTCAGAAATACTCAATGCTTCATCAGCAAAGTGATAAAAAGGATGCAGGAATTATTATTTTATAATTATTTTGAGATAATTCAAACATTTGTAACGTGGAGCTATAATTGAAGTATTTCTCTGGGCCCAGTGGGGAATTACAAATTGCACTGTGGATTCCCATGACATTTGGGCTGGAGGAAGCCAGGAAGCTGCTCTAGAGCCCTGTGACAAGGCCACCCAGTTATGCCATGGCTCAGAAAATTCTCTAAAGCTACACTTCTTGAGATTGGAGGTGTTCATGCCATTTTAGGGAGGCCAGCTTCCTGCTGAAATTTAATATAAAAATGCAGGTGTCCCCATGGTTATAGGGAGAGGGGACCGGGTAAAAAGTAGACTGTTTATCTGCCATTGTACTTCAGGCTGCAGAGGTTGTGACAGACACTGAGGGAAAGAAGCTCAGAAGGTCAACATAGCTTTCTTCTCATGCCACCTGGCCTCTGACTCCTGCCCTAGTTTCTTTGGGAAGTGGTTCAGGTAATTCCTCTCACTGCATTCTTTGTCAAAAGGCCCCACATAGGCACCAAGTCTGTAAGGTCACTCTCATCCATGACAAGTTATAGGCAAAGAAATACATATGTCACATTAATGGGTGACTCTAGTTAAACATTTGGGCCAACGTTTATCCATAACCCCGGTTTACACAACACAGCTTTTTGCAGTCACTAGCCTTTGTTATTTTGGCAACCAAACAGCAAATGAATCTCAAGTCTTTTCTTGTAATCTATTGCTGGTGAATTTAGGACTCTTAGTGGTGAAGATTGAGGTCAGAAAACACAAGGGACATTTGTAGTGAGTTGGGGCCTCAAGGAGCCCTCGACATGGCACCACATTGCTGCTGTTGTCGTTACTCACTTTTTCATGTTAATACATATACTTTTCATGTGAGGTCTGACAATTAAGTTTGAAAACTCAGCCTAGAAAGTGTTTTATACCTCATTGCTAAATATCACTATAGTCACCTTCAAGGTACTCCCCTTGATAAGCCATGCACCCAAGCCAATACCTAGTCTATCCTCCAAAGTAAGTTTGAAACTTTTTTTCTGGAATGGTCATCATAGCTGTCATCCCACAAAGTTGGACAATTAACTTTGCAAACTCATTCTAGAAAATGTGCTACAAACCTCATCTTGGTCACCAGATGGCTGAGGGGGAGTACTTTGAATGTGATCATGGTGATGTTCAGCAGTGAGATGTGGAGCACTCTTTCTAGGATGACTTCACAAACTTCATTGTCCAACTTCAACTTCATATGATGACAGTTCAGATCACCACTTATATACAGGAAAAAAAATCACTGTCACTTCCTTCAGTGCTGGGTGGTGGCAAGGTGCATGGGAGCTGAGATGAACAAACCAGTGCTGTCCTCAGCCCCAGGCCCATGTTACCCATTTTCTGACTCCCTGTCTTTCTGACACTATGCTTAATGAACCAGTTTTCCAACTTTCCTAGCTGGACTGGCCTAGTCTTAAAGCCATGGTACTTCTCTCTGAGCAGGGGCTTCTTTCGCCTCTGCTGACTGAGCTACATAACTTGATTTAATAAATCAGGAGAATTTGTGGCAGGTTTTGGATACTTCCATTAGGGAAGATATATGTGCTGTGGCTGCTGTTTGGTCTTGTGTTTAATTAAATTAATGAATTAATGTCTTTGGTGGGGAGGATTCTAGCCACACCTACCCTTCTCATTCTTTAGCCTCCAGGCTTCTTACAGCAAGAGTTCTAAGATTAGCACAAATAGATTTTGACAAAAGAATGGAGACTTACTTGCTGTTCTTCCACCAAAGGAACTGGGCTTGTTAACCCCAAAGTCAAGGGTTTTCATCATTTGAGGTTAACCTGGGATAGCCCATTCATTCCACACACTCATCTCCACTTGGTACCCCAGCCCTCAGTTCCTTTGCTTGCTCCTCCTGATCCTTCCATTGGGACACTTGCTTTTATACCCTCATTCTCACTGAGGAGGTCATGCATGACGACAGCTTAGCACGAAAGTCCTCCAGGCAGCACACTCCTTTTCAACAAGGACTGAACTCAAAACCTCATAGTATACAGCAAATACTGACAATCTTATCTGTCCATTTGAAATAAACAAATAAAACCTATGGAATGAAATAATGACATTAGGGAAGAAATTCAGTGGGGGGCAGTATCTGTGAAGCTACTGAGGGCTTCTATACCAGCCTAGAACCAGCAAGGCCCAATGGCCAAAAAGAGTGTGACACACAGATGGCCTGCCAGACAGCCCCACCAGCCTACCACCACTTGTTGGTGACAATTACTCATGTTTACTGGGGCTTTAACTGACTTCTGGAGTCTTGCATAAAGCAAATGAAGCTGCAATCAAGGTCTTTGTCACTGTCCCACATTTGCACAGAGTAAGTGCTGCAGTCGGGGAACAGCTCATCAGTCCTCAGTCTGCTCAAAAAGAAGATTAAAAAAAAAAAAAAGGAACAAAAGGAAACAACTTTAAAAAGACCCTAAGCATTTTTGGATGCTCTGATTTTGGAGACACAGCAGACAAAAATATTCTAGTTCCTCCTAGAAGACATAGCAGACAAAAATATTCTAATTCCTCCTAGGTTCACTTTGCATAGTATATTGGTTCAAACAAGACAAGAACTGAACTCAAGGAAGAGAGGGGACACCTCTGTTTGTGATGCTATTGGGACACTTCTGTTCATGATGCTACTGGGCAGCCTCACTGCTAGATCGGAGAGGAGGCCGCTCAGTCAGGGAGTGATGTGTACAGCCCTGGCAGTCAGGAGGGTGTCCTGAATCCAGCTCCCGGAGCCCAGGGAATGTTCTCTGATGGAGGGGAGACACTGGGCCACACCATGCATAGGAAGGTATCAGTTCAGTCCATAAAACCTGGCTTTGGATTTTGAAACAATGTTATAGATTTATCTACATGTGGATGTCTGTGTAGATGATTAGACACACCCAGGGTAGCATTATTTACATTTTCCAGAAAAATACAGTCAAGTCAGACAGAGGAGAAACAAAGGGAGGACAAATGCCCTTCCTCTGGCCTTGCCTGCACACACCCCTATGCAACTTCTCCCAGACAGTCTCAAGGTCATTGTGGGAATCTTTGGATTAGACACAAAGGGTCTTTGTGATGGCAGCAATTTGTAACCCTGAGCTACCAGTCTAGGCTTCTTAGACAGTGTGAAACTTCTTGGATAATTCTGCATGGAAAAGGAGTAGAGAAAGATTGAAGCCAGTCTCCTGGTGGTAGAAAAGGTAAATATTATGAAATGATTGTCAATTTGTCTGCTTCCCAGAAAACTGATCATGTATTTCTCCAGTGTGGCAGGCACTGAGTGATATTCATTAAATGTTTCCAGCTCTCTGACTTCTGAAAACATGTTAGGGTTACCCTTCCTGCCACTCCCTAGTGGTTAGATGGGGTCACACAGCTTGTTCTGGACAATGAGTCATGGCCTGTGTACATGGGATTAATGATGCCAGGCCCTAGGGTGCTAACTCATCTCTCTACTTCAGTAACCAACAGTGCCTGAAACAGCCACTTCCTGGGTACCCAGATGACTGCAGTGAGTGACCCCTCCTCCCTCCAGTGATTTGCAGTGACCATGTAGTGTGAGGTGAAAGAACATTATTGTGTTAAGTCACTGAGATTTGGGGAATATTTGTTATTTGATGCATAATCGAGCCAATACTGAATATTATGTCCCCTCATGACATCCCTACGAATTCATAAAACAAAGATCAAACCAGATGGCTTCATCTCAGTGAGGCAACCAACCAAATTATTGACTAGTATTTACTAAGATAAAAAATACTGTCTCACATCAGTCAGGCATACAAAGGAAAGACAGGTCTCTGTCCTCAGAGGCTTACTGTCATAGCTAAAAATGCATGTTTCATGGAGGTAAACATCAGGAAATACTTCAATATTAAAATGTGAAGGTGTTTGCTATATGTGCCACATAAGTTCTGTATTGGAGGGTGTTATAGACTAAATGTATGTACCACCCCAAAATTCATATGCTGAAGTCCTAATACTCAGTGTGGCTATATTTGGAATAAGGAAGTACTTAAGTCCTTAAAATAAGGGGCCCCCTGATAAAACTTGGGCTCTGGTCTGATATGATTAGTGTCTTTGTAAGAGGAGACACCAGAAAGTTCTCTCTTTTTATTCTTGTATGAAGAAAGGCCATGTGAGGACACAGCAAGAAGGCAGCTGTCTACAAGCCAGGAAGAGAGCCCTGACCAGAAACTAATTCTGAATGGACCTTGATCAGAGACATCTAGCCTCCAGAACTTTGAAAAACTAAATTCACATTTCTTAAACTGATAGAGGCCATCTACAGTAAACCTACAGCAAATTTCAAGACAACAAAGAGAAACAGTTAAACGGAATCAGAACAAAAAACAAGCAAATTAGGAATTTAATTGAAATTATCAGTGTTCATGGGTTAGAAAGATTAATATTAAGATATTTGTACTACTCAAAGCTAGCTACAGCTTTAATTCAACATATCAAAATTCCAATTACATTTTTTACAGAAATAGAAAGAAAATCCTACAATTTGTATATGACCACAAATGATCCCAAATAGGACACAATAAATCATGAGAACAAGAAAAATCAAACAAACAAAGAAATAGTCAGAAGCTTTATCACACCAGACTTTAATGTACTACAAAGCTATAATAATAAAACAGAATGGTACTGGCTTAAAAATAGACACACTGACCTGGGGCGTCCAATCCTTAGGTTTCCCTGGGCCACGCTGGAAGTAAACTTGGGCCATATATTCAATACACAAACACTAACAAAAGTCAATGAGCAGAAAAAAAGGTCTATGCATAATTTTTGTGATATCTATCACCACAGATAAGTAAAAACCTCATATAATAATCCAGCCCATTCAGAGAGTCTTTTAAAATCATTGCTGAGGTCCCAACTATGTGATGACTAATTCAGAAAATGTACCTAAGAAACAAAACATCTGTTCTTTTTTTATTTTTATTTTATTTTTATTTTTTTATTTTTTGAGACAGAGCCTCAAGCTGTCTCCCTGGGTAGAGTGCCGTGGCATTACAGTTCATAGCAACCTCCAACTCCTGGGCTCTAGTGAGTCTCCTGCCTCTGCGTCCCAAGTAGCTGGGACCACAGGCGCCCGCCACAACACCAGGCTATTTTTTGGTTGCAGCCATCATTCTTGTTTGGCGGGCCTGGGCTGGGGATTCGAACCCGCCACCTTAGGTGTATGTGGCTGGCACCTTAGCCGGTTGAGCTATAGGCGCTGAGCTGTCTGTTCTTTTTTTTAAAATATATTTTTTATTATAAGAGTAAAAAAAAAAGTGGCCAACATAAAATTGGTGGGATACTTGTCATTGTATTTGAGAAACTAATGCATCAACATCTGTTTCAATGGACATCATTGTCATTCTCAGTGAATTCTCCGGGTTCTCATTAGATATTTTGGTTCTCTACTTCCTCCTAATGGGCTTCATTCTTAAAAGTCTAGTACTTGGAGCTCTATGCATTCTATTTGAAAAGAGGCAAATTAAAATGAGTCACAAATGCACCAAAATATTGATTATTTTCCTAGAATCTTGAAATCTGTTTTCAAATTCTTGTATCAAATTGAAAAGCAAGGCTGAATATTTTTCACTCACTATTCATAGGACAATGTACAGTCAATGTGTCAAAATGCATAAAATTGTTTTGCCTTAGTTTGGCTTGCAATAATTTATTTTCATTTGGAATGATATTTATGGTTTCAAGCAATATGTTGATAAGTTGGTTTTCACCTTGAAAACACATATTTAACTCATTTAAATGAGAAGTTATATCATTAAAAATGTTAAATCTGGAAGTCAGTGATCAAGTTCTGGCACAAATTTGGTTTTTGATACCATAAATGACTTGATAACAGGTTGCAAGTCATAAAGTCTTTGCAATTTTTGACCTTCACTTAGCTGTCTTACTTAAGTAAATGTTGTCACCATAATCAGCATCAGTACTTTTAAGACATTGTTGAACTGGTGATGATTCAATCCCTTGGCCCTTATGAAATTCACAGTCTTAATTACAATTTGCATGCTGTTATCACATTGTAAAGCTTTGTGCATACATTTTCTTGTTATACTATGCAATGATACTTCATCAAACATGAGGTTTTGGTGGTGATTGCATTATCTTCTATTAATTTTATAAGTCCCTTTCTGTTACCTACTGTCACCAGGGCACTGTCAGTAACTATATCAGAAATGTTTACAATGGACAATGAAGATCATTTTAACCTGTTTTTTATGGCTTCATATCAATCTCTTGATTTAGTTGTGTCTTTACTGAATGGCACAGAAGAAGCCATTTCTTCAATGACACTGCATTTGTCATTAGTATTGCTAAGGAAAATGGTAAGCTGAGCCACATTTCTAGCGTTGGTGCTGCCATCCATCACAAAAGCTTGAAATTCAAAATTAGCAGTGCTGCTATCCAAACTTCCTTTGACAGGTTGTCCCATTTCTTTAATTCACCTGGGTATAGTCTGGTGAGATCAACTAATTTTAGAACTATCTCTCTTTTTCTCAGGTCAAGGTACATATGCCATCCTTTCCAGACATTGTTTAATGTAAAAAACTCACCATCAGCATATAGTTTTGATTTTAGTATTAAGTATGCTATCACGTAGCTCACTTTTACATTGGAATACAGCTGTGTTGTAACTTAAAAAAAATTTTGTTGACAAGATGGACTTTTTTCTAGTTCCACTATGTTGTCCTATGACATAATCTTTCCTATGCATTGAATTTAGCTGCATGTTATTGCATCTAATGCCTTTTCAAATTATAGTCTTTCAAAATTTGCATTAATTCCTTACAAATCTTACAAATTAAGCCGACTGTCTTACTATTTGACTCAACCAAAAAGTAGACATCTGTCTACTTTTATTGAACAACTTCCTTCATCTATAATTTTTTTTGGGGGGGTCTCTGTTTTCTTTTGAGATGTTATAGAAGCCATGCTGGGATTAAAAAGATAATGGATTATATTTAATAATTGTTATGAACATTAATGGACAGGAAACTAGAAGGCAAGTTTTAGACCTCAGCAGGAAATGCAGAACAAGGGTGAGGATGACTACAAAGCTCTGTGGGTAAAGTGTGAGGCCCCACAGTGTGGAAAGTGCGTGGAAATACCCTTACCAATCAAACAAGAATGCTTACTTAACTTACAAATAACATGAAACATCTAATTTTGCAGTAATGGCAGAAAACATTACTAATAAGCACTGTCTCTCTAGGTCACCATGAGCACATGTAGTGTCTGCTGCTGTCAATTTACTGTTTGCCATGGAAGATGATAACATACTGGAAGTGGACACTTCGTAAAACTGAAGCCAGCACGTGTACAAATACCAAGGGTGTATGTATGCTTATTTTTTAATTCAATCATAGCTGTATATATTAATGCATTTATGGGGTACAATGTGCTGGTTCTACATACAATTTGGAATACTTTCATCAAACTGGTTAACATAGCCTTCACTGCACTTTCTTAATTATTGTGACATTGAGACAGAAAATTGTCATCTACAGAGTTCATTTTCAAGAACCATGCAATCCAGTTCCACAGGAAAAAAAAATCACCATAAAAATCTCATGACATTTTTAGTATGTTTACAGTTTTGTTTTGGGTTGCATTCATAGCCATCCTGGGACGTATGTGGCCTGTTACTGTCAGTTGAACACCCTGGAGGTAGACAACAGATCACAAAAGAGTGCCCTGAGAGAAATCTACTGATTTATACTCAGTTGAATTTAAACAAAGGTGCCAAAAACACACAATGGGTAAAATATAGTCTGTAGTAAAACATGTTGGGGAAATGGGGTAAACAAGTTCAGAAGAATCAAATTTTACCCTAATCTTGCAACATACAAAAAAAATCAACTCAAATAGATTAAAGACTTGAATGTAAAATCTGGTATTGTAAATGACTAGAAGATGTAGGGTGAAAATCTTTTAGAGATTGGTTTGGACAATGATATTTTTGGCTGTGAGACCAAAAGCTCAGACCATGAAAACAAAAATAGTCAAATGGGATTACACCAAATGAATAAGCTTTTGCACAGCAAAGGAAACAATTAATGGTGAAGAGGCAACCTAAGGAAAGGAAGAAAATATTTATACACCACACCTCTGCCAAGGGGTTAATATGCAAATTACACAATGATTCCAACAACTCAAAAGCAAGAAAACTAATAGCTGAATCAAAAATAGACTGGGACTGATAGATGTCTCTCAAAAGAGGTATACAAAAGATGCTTAAATTATTAATCATCAAGAAAATGCAAATTTCCCACAATGAAATATCACCTTATGTCTATTACCAAAAGATGAAAGGCAAACACTGGCAAGAATGCAGGGAAAAGGAACCCTTACACGTTATTACTGGGAATGTAATCTAGTGCGTAGCATACAACCTTTATGGAAAATAGAATGGAAGGTCCTCAAAAAATAGAAAGCAGAACAACCACATTATCCTGTAATTCAAAAGAAATGAAATCAACATGCTAAGAAGGTTAATGTTCTTCCAGGCTCTTTGTAACACTGTATATATTATCAAGATGTGAGATCGACCCAAGAGTCGATTAATGGATAAATGAATAAAGAAAATAGGCCACCTATGCCCAGGTATATACGCTGGAATAAATATTCAGCCTTAAAAATAGGAAATTCTGCCACCTGCAACGTCGTAGATAAACTTGGAGGACATTAGCTGAGTGACACAGGACAGGCTACACTGATCTCACTTTAGATTATGTGGAATCTAAAAAAAGTTGACCTTATGGAAATAGAAAGTAGAGTGATGGTTAGAGGTGCTTTATGGCATGTGGAGGAGGTGGGTAGATACTGGTCAAGGACAAAATCACAGTTAAGAGGAGCAAGTTCAAGGTATTATATTGTACAACATGATGGCTATTTTATAGCGACATGTCATATTTTTGAAAGTTGTTGAGTATAATTTTAAGTGTTCTCTACAAAATGTTATAAATATGTGAGTTAATATACACATTCGTTAATTAGTACAATGTGGCTATTCCACTACACATACATACACACACACACACCCCACTAAAGCGATATACTTTATAAAATAAATATATATTATTTTTATCGGTCAGTTAAAAAATATATTCAACAGCAAAAAAACTCACACTTTGAAAGTTGAAACAGAATTCCAGCGTTTAAATTTAAGTTCCTTCATTATAAGAAAATGCTATTCGATTAAAAATTTGAAAACAGTGATTTCTTAAATGACTTAGGGAAGAATCTGCTATTCAAAGGAAAAAATAATCCCAGGTCCTCCTGGCAGGATCCCACGAAACACTTTACTATTATATATTTACTAATTACCTTAATAAACCCTTTCTCATCGTATGACTCTCACTTTACAAAGAAATGTTACACACCTTGTTAACAATAGACAAAAATGAGGCTAAGAGTCCCATCTGTTACCCAAATAAAAAAAAAATCATGTCATCATATTGTTGTCTGGTGTTGGGGCAGATTAAAAACAAAGTTTCTAAGTATTTCCCATAGCATCCCGTTACATAAACACCACTAAACATGATGCCTTCCATTTTTGAGAAGATTTGCTTTGCCTTTTGAAATAGTCA
Source organism: Galago senegalensis (assembly GCA_963575145.1). NCBI lineage: Eukaryota > Metazoa > Chordata > Mammalia > Primates > Galagidae > Galago > Galago senegalensis. The sequence goes on along the minus strand of CAUYTI010010333.1, from coordinate 22,210 downwards.
CTGAATATGGTTCTAAAATATGCATAGCTTAATCAGGATTAAACGTCATCTGTTATTTTTAAAGGCTGTAACTAAAATCAGGATTGTCTATTTATATTTCTCGAAGGTGATTTATTACACTTACCGACATGGAGGTACGTTTCATTGTCTAAAATTTCTTTCTTTCATTCTTTCTCAAATAGTTTGAGAGCTGCTTATCACTTGAAAGTTAAACCCAGATGAAAGGTGACTGGTTTCCTCTTCATTCTATTCACTTGCTTGTTTTCTCCGTTGCGAATTCTCTAAAACTTCTAGAAGCCTTTTCTGTCATCACAAAGTAGGACGGGGAAAGCTAGCCTAAAGTACAAGGCTTGAGAAGAAATAAACGCCAGTGTTGTAAAGTTTTGTGTTGAAAAAGGTATCCTGTGGAATGACAGAAAACCAATACTTATAGAACTTTGTATAACCACATGTATATTTTAGACTTTTTTACAATTTTTGCCTTTCTTTTTGTTACTTACAGATCAAAGCATGAAATATGTTTTCCTTTTATTCCCCTCTGTGAAAGTCACTTGATGGTGAGTAAATTTATTATTGTACTCTTGATTTTTAGGTTATTTCAGTCTCCTCATTACCTTGATTACATTATCTTATACAGTGACCCCCAAGAGCCCTGTTTTTACCCCTTTTATTCTTTGCATTTTGAGACAGTGAATATATTTAACAGAATTTTTGCAGAAAATAGTCTCTATCCACACAGTATGTGGAAAAGAAAGGACTTCTTTTTTTTTTTTACTTTACCTTCAAAGATCTCAGTATTTCTTATGTCATTCAAAATTACCTTAAAAGGTTGCTTTCTAAATTCTTTCACTTGCTTAAAATTGATTATTGAACATGTATAACACCCCAACTGCCTTAAGATAAGGGAACATTGTGATTAAAATTAAAATTATTTGATTGCATGAAGCTTTGTTATACCATATTTATTTTAGTTTATTTTACCCATATTCTTTATCCAGATGACATTTCTCCTGATTATTTTTAAATGTATCTATTTATCTTTTGAGCAAATATAATTTTTTTTTTTTTTTTTGGATTTTATTGCTCAACTTTGTGGTGGGTGCTTGGTAAATATTGGGAAGATTACTACATATTCATGGCTCTAAGAAATAATAAAAGAATAAATATTTAATTCTTTGACATCAATAAATACAAAATGATGAGATTTTGAGTGCTAAGAAGGACCAAAGTGATATATAAGAAAGTAGCTGGATGAAAGCAGATTCCAGGATAAATTGGGGGGCTTGGCGCTCTGTCCTTAGAAAAGCAAACTCAACGTGAGAGCTGACTGAAGAGTAGGGGCTACCCATTCCCCCAAATTCACATTTGAGTTCTTTTAATCGAACAGCATTAGGCGTAATTACTGAAGTGGGCAAGGGCGGGTTAGTGATTGAAAGGAGAGAAAGTTGTTAGAAGACGTTAGGGGGCGCCAATGATGAGGAGCAAGGAGATGGATTCTGAAAGTATAATTATAGAGAACTGATGATAAATTTTCTGTGAAGAATAAGAGAGAATGTGAAGGATGATATTACTTGGCTTAAAGCGATTAGTTAGCTGAGGAATACAGTGAAGGGGAAAAGGAAAAAAGTTTACAAAATGTGGAGATAGTGGCACCTGTATGGTCCCAAGCAGAGACGTCAGGTACACAGATAACGGTCAAATCCCAGGGAAGCCACTCAGAGTTGCAGATATAATTGCAGGAATCTTGAGGTGCAATTTAAAATCACAGAATCAAATTAGCTTCCCCCAAGGGCGAATGTGGAGAAGATAATTCTTGTTTGGATATATTAGCGTTTGGGTAGAGGAATAAAATCTCAGAGTACGTACTAGATAGTACACGCAGAAAGAATGCAGCAAAGCTTTGCTTTCCGGGGACTCATGGTCAAATCGGAGTGATCAACTATTATCTGAAGACTTACATAATAATAGTAAGTCCTAGGTGCAACCTATTAAAAGAAATATTAGGAAACCAATAAAGGAAATATGCGTGCAAATAATTCAGAGGGGATATGAAGACAGATGATATTTAGATATTTTGAAAAGCTTTAAAATGCTTGAAATAACAGATGAATAGGGCACAAGGAAGGTCAGTCTGGGCAAAAGCTCTGAGAGTAGAAAGACACATTTGAGCATCTGTACGCACTTCAGCTTAACTGTGTGCTTATTGCAGCTGGCTTCACAATTCAGGACTGAAGTTAACTCCCACTGATGTACTTTTTCACTATTACTTTACATTTTGGAGTAATTTACAAATCCTGTTGGTTTTGTCCTCTAATTGTCTGCAGTTCTATTTTGTCTTGATTTGCCCTTAATCCACACAGGAAAGAACAGAGTTCTTCCTTTTTATCAACCTAGATGGCATACAGTTCTGTACGCGGGGCAGGAGGTCCACCGAAATATCATTTCTTGAAAGACGGAGTTCCTGCTCCCCTGTCCTTGGTGAACATGGAGAAAAACCTCTTAACTTGTGTGAAAACCGAAGTCATCATTACCACATATCCTCATTCCATCCTGTTGGAGACGCCCTGATATAAGGAAAATTATTCAGTGACCTGAAATTAGCCTCTAATTAAAGCCTCAAGTATCACTCTGGACAATTAAGTTTTCATTAAATTCGAATAGATTTAAAATTGAGTCACTTTATTAAACCTGCTTATGCCAGCATCCCCAAAAGACACAATGATTCCATCACGTACAATTTCAGACATAAACAGTTTCACTGTTCTACTTATTGAAGTGGCTACTGCTTCCCAGCTAGATGTACTCTAAATGTAAATTAAAAACAAAACAGGACACTCCAAATCTGAGAACTGCTTGCTTTTGGTTAGAATGGCTTGAAATGTTGTTATTGTTATCTATGCAAACAGATAGTGGTGCACACTTGTAACATGAAAATATAGAATTCAGTCTAACCTATCTATCTGTCTTGACCCTTTCTACATTCAGTACCAAGTTAAAATGTATAAGGCATGTTGATTAGGAATTCAGCAGTAAAATCTTGTTTCTCAAATAAAGTCAACAAAAACATCTTGTTAGCAAGAAACCATGTGTGTTTTTGTAAAGGAGTTAACTCCTGAGAGTGATGCCCTCTCTTCTCCAACTTAGTATACCAGATTCTTTCATCTAGAGTGGGAGCAACTTTCTTAGGATCATGCATTGTGGAGATAGATTATCCCCTAATGTGCCAGAATCCAAGAGGCTTGAGTTTCCCAAATAATAATTTCAAGACGACCTTTAACTAAACGTAATCATTATATAAGTAGAAGGGAGTTGTCAGTACAGACATTTCAGTACAGGATAAATGGCATTGTTGGATTTTTTTTTTTTTTTGGTATCAAATCATCCATTCTCTGTTATTTAATAACACTGATAATCTATCAAAGCTTTGTTAATATCAACAATTGTTTTAAATTTTATGGTGAAACCACGAACATAAACAGAGAGATACTGTGTTCTTATAAGGATTAATCAACCGATGACATTTAATTCACAAGGAAACAGAAGCTCATTTTGTAAAGGGTTACAGAGATGATGTAAGGGGAAAAAACCTATCTTGAGTACACTATATGATAGAATCTTATAAAATGTATAGTTTAAAATCAAATCTATTGCAAATCATTGTTGAGTTCAACATCTAATTGAAAACATCCAATTGGGTACATATTTCATTAGGTATTACAAAGATTGATATGGAAAAACTTGAATATATATATATATGAGGTAATAAAATTAGATCACTAAAATCAGAAAAAAATAGGAGAGAAGGAAGGGGGAAGGAGAGAGGAGAGGGAGGGAAGGAGGAAGTGGTGAAAGGGCATAACATTTGCTGAAAAAATACTGTGTCAGGCACTACAGGAAAATTTTTCCCCTTATTTCTTAACCGTGGTTATCCTATCCCTGGAATTTAGTACTTACTTGTTCAAGGTGAGGATATCAAGGTTCAAAAAAGATTATATAAAATTTTCTTGAACACATAGATAATGAAGATTGCAGCGAGGATTTTTAAGCCATTGACTTTTTTCTTATTTTATTTTCTTCTTATTGGATATTATGATTGCATAATATCTATACACCATGCAATGTTTAGATACAGGCATACAGTATGAATTAATTAAATCAAGGTAATTAGGGTACCCATCTCCTCAGACATTTAACATTTCTTTGTATTAGGAACATTTCAATTCTACTCGTAGCTATGTCATTTATTTGTTTATTATTGTTTGGAATTCATTGAGGGTACAAAGAAATTGGTTACATTGATTGCATTTTTAAGGTTAAGCCCCTCCTATAATTGTGTCACTTTGCTGTGAAGCCATTGACTTTTGATTACCCCACAATGACACCGTATAATTAAATATAGACTGACAAAACAAATATTTACTTCCACTTATTTTGATCATTTAACTTCTTTCCTGACAAATATTATAATTACCAGAAAATATTCAAGATAAAAACATTTCTTTCATCCTCCTTTGTAATAGGAGAAAGAATCAAACAAGTTTATAAAAATTATTTGATTTTAGGATATTTTCTACTGAGCATTCTAAATAACAGTTTGATAAATGGTAGCTAAAATTAATAAGAAAGAAATTGAATGGGGCCAAAGGGCTCAGTTGTTCTTTAAAATGTTCACTTCACAGTATAGGTTATTTTATTTTTCATAATTTCTTGCTGGAACACATCTTAACAATAAAAACCGTTTCTTATACTTCTTTGTGAAAGGCTGTGATAATACAATATAAATGAGATTGTGCTGTTTTACTAAATTGCATACATGCAAATTTGAATTCTATAACACAGATATGAGGCCAGCTTGGTTTCTGAATATGGAACGGAACTATCTGAAATCACACTATACTACAGGGAAGTGCTTGGCTAGGAAGGTCCGGCCATCTCAATAAATGACTATCGTTTAAGCAGTTTGCTCATCTCCCTGCAATGCTTTTCCATGTTCGATAAAAATTGATAGGAGTGAAAGGATATGAAATCCTTATCAATAAACTAGAAAGAAAAAATAACAGTAATTGAAAATATACTTCAGGTACCTGTCCTGAGCAAATTAAAAAAGGCCTTTGATAGAGAGAAGTGCAGCTCTTGGCAACACTGCAGTTGCTTCTATAGATGATTCAGCTTATTTAAATCTTGAAAACGATTCCGGTATCTTTATATCTGAAGGCAGCGTGTGTTTTTTTTTGTGCAATAAGCTGAGTTGCTTTAGTTTAATAAGTCTAGAGTAAAACAGCAAATTGCTCCCATACAAATTTTCTCTCTCAGTATTTAAAATAGCACCTTTCGCCACAGCCTGGCCTCATATCTTGCTTTTACTTATTTTGTTTTCAACTTAGTCGTCATTTGCAAAATTTCCTGAGTTCCTAAAGCAGATGAAATAAAGTCATTGCACTTGACACATTTGTGCCTGAAAACTGGGGGGGAAAAGTTAACAATTGGTTTTTTTTTTTCTTTCTAACAGAGATTGTTCCGCAAGGCTAACTGCAGGAGACTTCAATTGCTTACCCATGCGGGATTATATCAGTAAACTGACAACTTCAACCTCCTGTATTTACAGGTCCCTGTTGTTAAACATCATTAACCTCATTGATTGAATCCATGCAATTTTAAAGACTGCCACAAAGGCAAGGCCCTAACTACAACAGTGGGGAGTATCTTGAGAAATTGAGAATAAAGCCTGAAAAACTGCACATTGAAAGGGTAGATTAATTTACATAGCTTGTGTTTCTTTAGGCAGGCACAGCAGTTGGCAGTCACATAACTGCTGTGTCCTTACAGTTAGTGGTATTTGCTAAAGAAAAAAAGAGTGTACAGAAATAAGAGGTTTGCAAAAATAATAAGCAAAGATAGAATATCGGGTTGGATTGTTCTGAAGCACCCTCTCAGAACTTTTAGTCTTTCAATCCTCTCTTCATCCAGGTATCAGTTGACTGTAAGGATATTTTATGTACCCATTGTGGATGTAGAATGTGTCACTACTAAGTCAAAAAATAAATATTTGCCCATCACAGTAATTCAATTTTTATTGAGTGATAATTCACGCACTGTAAAAGCTCCCCTTTTAAAAATACACAATTCAGTGGGCTTTAGTACCTTTACAAAGCTAGGAAACTGTTCCATGCCATTACCACGACCTAATTCCAAACCACTTTTATCATCTCCAAATAAGACATGGAGCATTTGTGGTCACATGCCATACTAGACACTGGCAACCAGTAATTTAGTTTCTGTCACCATGGACAAGTCTATTCTGTGCAGTTTATACAAGAAGAATAGTATATAATGTGACTATTTGTCTATGGCTAATTTGATTTAGCTTAATGCTGTATGTTGTGGCATTAATCAGTACCTTATTCCCTTTTATTGTTAACTAATATTTCATTGTATGAATGTACCATATTTTCTTTATATATTAATTAGATGATGAATTTTGGCTAGTTTCTACATTGAGGCCATCATAAATAATGTTGCTATGAACTTTTCTGTACAAGTGTTTGGACACTGAAAATATTATTTCCAGGGTAAGATCTCTGACCTCAGGAAGTAGATGCATACTTCTTCTCCAGAAAACAATAAGGATATCCACTAAAAAGAGACTAGATCATTTTGGGAGAAAGAGTGAGGACAATAGAGGCAATAAATGATACTGAAGGGAAGTGAGAGGGCAGACCGCCTGCACGAGATTTCTGGGTGCTTTTAGTGGAACCCAGACAAGGACCCAGGGAAGGTATAAGCAGGAGACCTTTGTGGTTCTGTTCTCTGGCCTGGAATCTTTGTAATTTTGACAAAAGGAGAGCTCACTAAGACCTTCCTGGACCCTCAGATTGGTGTGCAAAGCACAAATAGTCTGTTTTACAGGCTTCCAAATGCTGGACACATTCAAATGCCCAGAGTGAATGAGAAGACCTTCCTGAAATTCTCTGAGCCCTACCTTGAAGCTACTACTGCCTAACTGCCAGCCCAGGGACGGAGAGAGGGACCAGGACAAATTTCCTTATTGAGGGTCAAGTTTTCCTGCTGTGTCTAAGGGCAAGAGAAGAGTCCCAGGCTTTAAGAAAAGGAACTCCATGCCCACAGGCCTTTTGGCAGAGCTGCCCACCTGGTTGTTTCCACAGAGTGTGATGTCTTGTCCCTCTCTGTTCCTCCCAAATGTAATATAGTTCTAAACATCTGGTTTGAGTTTCTCCTAGGCATCTAGCAAATGCCCTGGTTCTCCTTGTCCACATGGACATTATACCAGGGGGTCTGGGAATAGGTCCGTGGGCCTGTGGCCATAGCCCAGGACTCTATTATGGAGGCCTGGAGGGAGATTTGGGAACTGAGCATGAGTGGTAAGCAAGCAGGCACGGACAGGACTGAGAAGAGCGTCACATACGAAGTGCGTTTGTGTCATTATACACATATTGGAGACCCCTTTCCCTGGGACCTAGCAGCTTTTCTGTCCTGAGCAGTGGAGGTTTGTAGTCTGTTCTGGCTGTGCTGCTTGAATGCTGTTGCCCTTTGACTAGCCTGGCTGGTTGGCAAAATCAAAAAGGGGGAGCAACCAGAACCACATTTCTCTCTGCTGGACTGCGGATTCTTCACTGCCCTGTTTTCATTAGCAGTTTCTTTGGTATGTTGGGGCATCTTCATAACCCATGCTCCCAGGCTTCCTCACTAACCTGGGTACTTATTTAAGAAAGCCATTGGGTCTGGCAGCATCTGGGGAGCCTGGACATGGACTTCCCTTGCCCAGCACCACCTGGCTTTGCCTCCCACATGACCCTGGGTGGTGGCCCATCATAAGAAGCTCCTACTGGGAGTTCTAAGACCCTACCCAGTGCTATAGTAAGGAATTTATCAGACCCTTAGTCATTTCAAAGTACCCACAAGCAATGCCAATGGTCCTTTCCTAAGATAACACTACAGCCAAACGTTTAAAAGAAAAAAAAGTCCCATCTAAATAAAAGTAAAGTCCAAAATAAGAAGTGACATCTTCTCCAGTTGAGAACCAATACAAGAATTCTGTCAGTATGAAAAAAACAGAGTTTAACATATGCCCAAAGAGTCATGCTAGCTGTCCAGCAAAAGATTCCAAAGAAAATGAAATTTATGAAATTTCATATATGGAATAAATATATGGATCACAAGCAGGTTTGATGGGATTGATGAGACAGTTTAAAACTAACACAAAGGAACCACAAAAAAATAATTGAAATAGTCAATGAAAAACTAGCTAAAAAGACAGATTAAAGGAAAAGAACAACAACCACCGCAAAAATAGAGCTCTGGAAATGCCAGCATTATTTAGGGAACTCAAAATAGAGCGAAAAGCTTTAATGATAGACTCAACCACACAATTGAAAGAATTTCAGAGCCTGAAGATAATGCTTTTGAATTAAGGTAGTCAGTCAAAAGAAAAGAAAAAAAGAATCAAGAAAAATAACATCTTTGAGAACTGTCAAACTATGTAAGATGACCATACATAAAAATCATAGGTATCCTTTGACGGAGAAGAAGAAAAAGCAAAAGTTATGGAAAATCTACTTGAGGGAGTAATGAAGGAAAATGTCCCTTGTCTTAATAGAAATCTGGACATGCAGAAATAAGAAGGTCATTAAATTCCTGAAAGATGAATTCAAATGAAGCTACAGAGTCATTTGGTTGGAGTCAAAGTGCAGGAGAGAATTCTACAGGTTGTGAGATGAAAGCATCGGGTAACTTATGACCGGAAATCCATCCAACTTCTCAGCAGAAACTTCATAAGCCAGAAGGAATTGGAATCTCATCTTTAGTCATTCTTAAACAGAAGAATTGTCAGCCAAGAATTTTATATCCTGACAAACTAAGTTTCATAAATAAGGAGAAATACAATCTTTCCCAGACAAGAGTACAGCAGAGGAATTTGTCACCAGTATTGTTTCCCTGCAAAAAATGCTCAAAAAAGTTTCAAACACCAAAAAGTAATACGAATACTCACGAATGTAACAACTTTTGAAAGAGAAAATGCACAGCTCTTGTAAGACAGTAACACTAGGGTTAATAAAAAACAACTGAAAATAATATGTTAACTGGAATAGCATCTCATTTGTCAATATTAACATTGACTGTTAATGATGTAAATATACTACTTAAAAGATGTAGTTGGGTGAAGTGAATTAAAAAAACACAACTCAAATACCTGCTGTCTTCATGAAACCTTTTCAACTCATGAAGATTCTCATAAAGCCAAAGTAAACAAATGGAAAAAAATATTTCACACAAATGAAAGCCCAAAGCAAGCAGTAGTAGCTATTCTCACGTCAGATTAAACAGTTTTTAAACAAGAAGACAAAAATAAAATAAAAATGGTTATTACATAATGATAAAAGCATCAATTCAGCAAGAAGATACAGTTATCCCAAGCATGCACATTCACCTAACCCTGGAGCTCTCAGGTTCATAAAACAAATACTATGAGAAATAATAAAGAAAAGTCAACATTATGTTAGTAGGAAAATGTAATACCCCATCAACAGAACTGGAGAGATCATCAAGGCATAAAATCAATCAAGGAACAATGGACATAAACAAGACAATAAAGTAAATGGACCTCCCAGACATTTACAGAACATTTTAGAGGTAAACTGCAGAATATACATTCTTCTTATCAGCCCATGGAACATTCTCCAGATAGAACATATGTTAGGTTCTAAAACACATCTCTCAATTTTTTTAAAATTAGAAATCTTGCCAGGCATCATCTCAGACCACAGAGGAATAAAACTAGAAATCACTTCCAAGAGGAACTCTAAAAACTACACAAATACTGTATATTGAAATTAAACAACCTGCTGCAGAATTATCTTTAGATCCACGATGAGAACAAGATGTATATTAAAAACTTTCTACTTGAGTGACATTTGGGACAAAAGCTACCAAAAATCTTGAGATACAGTGAAAGCAACGCTCAGAGAAGAGTGGAGAGCAATGAACACTTGCATCGGAAATTCAGAAAATTCACAAATTAACAACAGTGTTATATCTCAAGCCATGAGCAAAAGTAGAACCAAACCAAAAGCTAGCAGAAGAAAAGAGATAGCAAAGATCACAGCAGAACTAAATGATATTCAAACCAGACATAAAAAATCCTGAAATGAAAAGCTACTCAGTTCTTTCAGTAGACCAATATGTAATCACTCACACTTTCATATGAAAGATAAAACACAACTATAGTAAAGATGAAAGAGGGAAGAAGAAGGGGAGGAGGGGAGGGAGGTTTGGTTGAGAGACAGTAATGGGTTAGACCTCACCTATGGTGCATATTGCAAGGGCACATGTCAAATCTACTAAGAGTAGGGTATAAATATCTTAACACAATAATTAAGTGAGGTGAAGGCTGTGTTAACCAGTTTGATGTAAGCATTCCAAATTATATGTGAAATCAGCACGTTGTACCCTATAAATGTATTAATGTATACAGTAATGATTTAATAAAAAAAGAGAAGCTACTTCTGTGAAAATATAAAAAAATAGACCATTTGCTAGATTAACCAAGACTAAAAGAGAAAGAATTAAAATTAGCTCAATCAATAATGAAAAGGAGCCATCATGAGTGATACCACAGAAATACAAAATATCGTCTAAGATTAATATGAAAATATCCATGTACATAAATGAGAAAATCTAAGGAAATGGATAAAATTTTGGAAACAGGCTTCCATGCTTGAATCAAGAAAATGTACAAATTATTTGGAACAGATTTATAACAAGTAGTGAGATTAAAAGAATAATAAAAACATCTCCCAAGAAAAATAAAACCTGAGACCATACAGATACACAGCCAGTTGATACAAGATCTGGAAAGAAGAACTGGCAGATATTCTGCTATCCCTGTTTCATAATATTGAGAAGAAAAGAATCCTCCTTCATTCATTCTATAAAGCTGGTATCATGCTGGTATCATGCTGATACCAAATCCAGGAAAGGAAACACCTATAATAGGAAATTACAGAACAATATCCCTCAGGAGCACAGATGCAAAAGAAAGTGCTAGCAAATGGAAACCAACAGCATGTCAAAAAGATAATTCACCATGTCAAGTGTGAATCCCTGGAGGGATTCAGGGAGGGGTCAACATATGCAAATCAATAAACGTGATTCATTACGTAAACAGAATAAAACACAAAAGCTCTATGATAATCTCAATAGATGCAAAAAAAGCAGTTGATAGAATCCAGCCCTTCATGATAAAAATTCTCAAAAGAGAGGTATGGAAAGAACATACCTAAAAATAATAAACACCCAGATCTGATATCAACTAAGTTGAAACCATTCCTTACACAAACTGAAGCAAGACAAGGATGCCCATTCAGTCACTTCTGTTGAAACCACAGCAATCAGTCAAGAGAAAGAAATAAAGGTTATCCAAATTGGTAAAAGGGAAGTCAGACTATCCCTGTTTGCCAAAGATATGATCTAATATCTATAAAATCCTAAAAAAGTCCTCAAAAAAACTCCTAGAAGTGATAAACTCAGCAAAGTCTCAGGTTACAAAATTTATATATATATAAGTCTGTACATTAACACTGGCCAATGTTGAGTCCAATCAAGAACTCAATACTGTTTACAATGGCTCCAAAAGAAAATAACTCTTGGTAATATATTTTGAAAAGAAGATGAAAGATCTATATAAGGAGACCTATATAACACTGATGAAGGAAATCATAGTTCACTCAAAGAAATGGAAAAATTCCATGTTATTGGATTGAATATTATTATAATAATATTACATTTGAATATAATATTATTATTATAAAACATCCATATTGGTCAGAGTGATTTATAGATTCAGTGTAATTCCCATGAAAATACTAGCAACATTTTTAAAATAATTAAATAATAACAAATTTAAACTTCATATGGAATTGGAAAAGAGCTGAACAGCCAAAGAATCCTAAGTGAAAGGAATGATCTGGAAGTACATCATTACTTTCATACTAGAAAGCTATCTTACACCAAACACCACGGTATTGCTATAAAAGTAAACATACAAGAAAAAACAAACAAAAAAAAAACATACAGATCAACAGACAGCATAAAAAGTGCAGAAATAAAACTATATAAATATCGCCAATTGATCTTTGATAAACCAGATGGCAACATACACTAGGGTAATGATGCCCTAGCCAATTAATGGCACCATGGAAGGTGAGTGTTCATAGGCAGAATAACGAATGAAGTGTCCGAAAAAAGAAAGGAACTCTTGCCATATACACTAACTAAGTCAAGGTAGAGAAATGCCTTAGATGTAAGACCTGAAACCATAAAAATTTTAGAAGAAAACAGGAAATACTCATCTGGACGTTGGTCTAGGCAAAGAGTTTTTGACAGAACTTCAAAAGTAAATATAGCGGCAACAAAAATAAATCAATGAAACAGTTAAACTAAAGCATTTCTTTATAGCAAAATGAGAAACTTCTCAACATCATTAATTATATGTAGAAGAAACTACATACAATTAAACCAAAGCATTTCTTTATAGCGAAATGAGAAACTTCTCAACATCATTAATTATCAGGGAAATGCATATTAAAAACCATATTACTGAAGTGCTTGTCATTAAAAAGTCAAAACCCAATAGATTTGGGCAAGAATGCAAGGACAAAGAAATGCTTATACACTGTTAGTGGGAACGTAGATGAATACAAGCTCTGTGGAAACTCTTCTGAGGCTTCCTCAGAGAACTCAGAGTTGACCTACCATTTGATCCAGCAATCCCACTACTGGCTATTTACCCAAAGGAAAAGAAGTCATTATATCAAAAAGACGCATGTCCTTGTATATTTGTTGCAGCACAAATCACAATTGCAGAGAAATGGAATCTGAGTGCCCATTAGGTGATGAGTGGATAAAGAAAATGTATTATCTCATCTCTCTCTATATATGTACACACACACACGCACGCACACTCACACACAGCATGCAGTACTATTCGGCCATAAAATAAATGAAATAATGTCTTTTGCAGCAATGTAGGTGGAAATAAAAACCACTATTCTAAGCAAACTATCTCAGGAACAGGAGAGCAAATACCACACGTTCTGACTTAAAAGTGGGAGCAAAATGAGGGGTATATATGGTCATAGGATGTGGTATAGTAGACACTGGAAACTAAACAGGATGGCGTTTGGGAGAGGAGGTGAGGGATCAAAAATTATCTATCAGATATAACAGACCCCGTTCAGGTGCCAGGCACAATGAAAGCCTGACCTCACCACACTGAAATTCAACTGTGTAATAAAAATCACTTGTATTCCTAAATTCGTAGAAATAATTTATTTTCTTGGGCCTTTACTCAGGAGTCAACTTGATGGGCTATGTGATAACTCTATATTTAACTTTTTGAGGAACAGTTTAACTGTTTTACAAAGTGGCTGTGACATTTTACATTCTCACTAGCAATATATGAGGGTGCCAATTTTTTCACTTTCTTGCCAATAGATTGTACTTGTATTTTTTTATTATAGTCATCATAGAATATGTGAAGTGATATCTCAAAGTTCATTAATATTTTTAGCATCTAAAAACTAGGTAATAAATGGGTAGATATGAAAATAGATGCATAGAGATGCAGTTGCATACGTGATGGGAAGAAATCAGGCATTTATAAAAACTTGAACAAAATGCTGCATTCTTCCTGACAAATATCCCATTCACAAGGTCAGATACTCTTTTAAAGGCGAAGGAGTGACTTACTGAAAAGCTATTAAAGGACGAACACTATTGACACAAGTGAGATGAGAGAAAACATTTCAAGCAGAATATTTAATGTAAAATTTATGGAAGCCGAATTGCACTGGTATCATCGTGAAGCAATGAGTAGATCAATTTTGCTTGACGAGGCAATTTTAAAAGAAGAGAAGAGAGAGCAAGCTTATATAATCACTGCATGTGAAATACGGAAACAGAAATAACTCCAGTCATTATGGACATTCAATATTTGAAACAATGCCTGATGATAATAGGCTTAAATAACATAATGAGTGGTTCGTAAGAATAAATGTGACTGTATCTTGAAATTTTTATCAAAAAGTTCCAGGAAGAGATGATATTTGATTGGACAAGAACACTTATGTCGTGTTGGTCAAATATTAGAGGAAATGATTTACCATTAGCCACAGTTAGGAAAATATACCCAGAGATACACTTGGCTCCCATAACAGGTATGTAGCCTATCGCTGGACCCTGGCTTTCTGAGTACCTTAGGGCTATGCTTCTTTTGTATTTCCTGTTGTGCCAATTTTTTCTTTTAATCTAGCTATGCTACCAGATACATTATGTTTATTTAAAAAATACTTCTTATAAAAGTATTAATTAGTTATGTTATAATCAACTGCAGATATTATGTTTTGCCTGAAAGTGGAGAATTAGGGAGGGATAACACCGATTTCCATAGTTCTAAAGATAACAAGTGATCTTCCTGTAAAAATAGAGTGCTCCCCATGCCTTTTGGAGCAGACAAGTGATCTGTTGGTATTGACAATACAAGTAACTTCATCTGGAAAAACATAGTGGTCTGTCTACACAAGAGACAAAACTGGAAATTAAGAAAATAGTTGGCTAACACCTGTAATCCTGGCACTCTGGGAGGTTGAGAAGGGGAAATGCTTACGCTCATGAGTTCAAGACCAGCCTGAGCAAGAATGAGATCCTGACTCTAAAAAATAGCCACGTGTCATTGTGGGTCCTTGCAGACCTAGCTACTTGGGAGGCTGAGGTGAGTGAATCTCTTGAGCCCAGGAGTGTGAGGTTGTTGTGAGCTATGACAGCACATCACTCTACCCAGGGTGACATAGTGAGACTCTGTCTCAAAAAAAAAAAAAACAAGTTAAGATCTTAAAAAATTGCAAACATCAGGTAAAATGATGAGAAAGGTTATGGACATTCTGTTTTGGACAGAATGTGTAAAACGAACGGGAGAGAGCATGGCCAATGTGTGCCTGTCCACCTGATAAACTATGTTCAGAAGTCAAAAGCCAGAAGGGAAATATTTCATTTCCAGCAGCACGAGATCACAAAAAGGGGACTCAGAGACTAGGCAGAAATGTGTCATTATCCTAAGCAGCCTTAATTAAAGCAGGTGTTCCTTGGTGAGTGGGAGTGAGGGTATCAGGGTTGTAATGGAAGTGTCATGGGGTACAATGTCAGGAATCAAGATTTTTTTATTCTACTGATGGGGTGGTGGAGAGGGAATGCCTTCTCAGTGTCTCCTGATACATCGTTGATTCAAGGCATTGCATATAAGCCCTTAATATATTTGTCAGGATTCTTCAGAGAAAATAACCAACAGGATATATAGAATATATGCGTGTGTGTGTGTGTGTGTGTGTGTACATCTGTAGAGAGACAGAAGAAGAATAAAAAGGAGGAGCAGGAGGGAGAAGAGGGAAGGGAACACCTATTATGGAATTGGCGTATCCCGTGATAGACTGTCTGAAGTTGGAGAACTAGGAAAGGCCTTAATGAAAGGAGTCTGAGTGTAGAAGAACAAGGGGAACCAATTATTACACTGAACTCTAAGTCTAAGGCCAACGTCCTAAGAACCTGGGTTCTCTAATACTGAAAGTCCTATAATCTGAAAGCCCCAAACCAGGATCCCTGGCATTTGAGGGCTGGAAAAGGCGGATGTCTCAGCTTAAGAGAGAGAATGAGAATTTGCCCTTCTTTGCCCTTTTGTTCTACCTAGGTCTTCAATGAATTGGATTATGCCTGTCCACATGGGTGAGGGTTCTTAGTCTTCCTACTCAAATGCCAGTGTCTGTCAGAGACACTTCACAGAGAGACTCAGAAATAATATTTCACCAGCTCTGGCAACCTTTACTTAAGCAAGTTGACTTAAAATTAACCATCACACTTGCCAGCCAAGAAGAATAAGAGAGAGGGAGAAAGGATCACCACTCATTAAATCTTTTCTGAAAGAACAAGATCACACTTACTTTTATGTCCTATTGACTACAATTTGGTCATCAGGCCTGGACACAAAGTGTGCTGGAAAACCTTCCCAGATAAATAAAGATGGTATTTCTACCAAGAACGAGGACTGAAAAACAGATGATAGATATCTGATCACCTCTGTTACTTCCTCTTTGAGAAGCAGTCAACGCACATCCATTTATAAACTTGTAGCTTTGTGACTCTCAATCTCCTCTTACAATGAGGACAAATGAGTTTCAGAAGAGGAGTGGCAACGTTGTCTCTGCCTACCCTGCAGCACGTCTCCATAAATTAGCTGGGTAAGCCAGAAAATTCCTCAGAGGCCTAAAATAAACTTGATCTATTATAAAAAAAGCTGAAATATGTTCCATGGAAACTGCCAGCTCAGTCCTAAATACTGAAAGCCCTCAGAATAGTCTATGATCATTGTAAATATTTCTGGAACATTTGGGACACCATGCTCAGTGTGAGGCATGTAGCTATATTTTAATTTTAAATATATTTGGATGATTCTATTCATTGAATGAATATTTGTGGAACTTAATGCATTCCAAGAATTGTGTTAAGTATAATAATTCCTTTATAAAGGACATATATGTAAACTTACAGTAATTTTTAGAACTCCCAGTTACCCATAGTCTAATGAATGAGTGATGGGTTGATAAAACCCAATATTTTATCATGAGAGTTTTACAACATATATGTACACACAGAATCTATGTATGATGATATGAGCTTATAATGCAATATGTGTGAATTATACTGTATACACTATATATATGATATAGATGATGTTTGAGTAGAGAAAGGTGAATAATACATTCTTTCCATTTGCCAGGAGGTAAATATAAACTGCATTGAAAGAAGTACGGTGCCCGTAGCATAGTGGTTAAGGCGCCAGCCACATACACCAAGGCTGGAGGGTCCAAACCCAGCTTGGGCCTGCTAAATGACAACTACAACCAAAAAATAGCCGGGTGTTGTGGCCTGTAGTCCCAGCTACTCAGGAGGCTGAGGCAAGAGAGTCACTTGACCCCAGGAGTTGGAGGATGCTGTGAGCTGTGATGCCACAGCATTGTACCAAGGGTGATATAGTGAGACTCTGTCTCAAAAAAAAAAAAAAAAAAAAAGAAAAGAAAAAGAAAAAGAAAAAAACCACATTGAAAGAGAACAGAAAGAATGAACTGCCTCCCTCTGTTTGGGGGAAGGGAACAGTTGTGAATATGTTTAATCTATAAAGTGAAGGTGCTGAGAGTTATTTCCTATTTTGTGCATTTCTCAGTAAGAATCTCACTTTCAGAAGTACACTGGGGCACTGTATTTTGGTGTCATTACATACAAAGATAATGTTGGGGCTGGAGGTGTTTTTCAGTGGAAACAGCACAGCGTATTCAGCTGAAGTCTTCTGCCAGTGGGTAGAATGTTAAGTCCAAGTACACACCTAACAATAAGCATTAACGGTATTTAATTTTCCCTTTTCTATGTGTAAAACTAAAGTGACGTATGTTACATGCAGGGGAAGCTGGGCCGTGTGCCGAGACCACCGGAGGATTACTGAGGGAAAGGTGGACTCAGAATCACATCGGCTGTGACACAGCAGCTAATCTATTCTTCTTATAACATGTACCATAAAATGATAAAAGGAGCTACTTTTACACGGCAAAATGTATGACCTTGTATGTTTAAAATCTTCGAGTAACCTAGGCAGTTCTATAGATGGTCCGACAGCTGGGGGGTTAGGTGAACACAACATCATTTTGACACATCTCAATATACAGCATCGAGACACATAGGCATTTAAGGAGAACTTTTTACGTTTTGGAAATTCAATAGTAATTTTTAAATGGAGTATCTGTTCTCAGATTTGGGAACTACATAAGACTTTCGTGGTTGTAACACGGTTGTAGTTGGTCATTTTTCATTTTATCACATTCATTTCTCATACATATCTAATTTAATTCATCATTCTTACTGCAGTTTTCTGATTTAGAAAAAAAATATTTGATTGAATTACAAAGATGAGCATCATAGCTATTAATTTTACCTAGTATTCATTACATTATTTTATTGAATTAAAAAATGATCCTGTTTGTGCCACCACCTTTGGTACATTCTGTGTGTTAATTATTTCTCATATAGATTTCTTGAGATTTGTTGCTATCATTGATACTGAAAAATATTTTTTTTCATAGCAATACATGCTTTTATGATTTTAAGATGAAAAGATGTAATAGTTCAGATAGGTAATTATTTTTCTAAAAATCCTTGAAATGCTCTAGCAATCACAGGAATCTAAGTCTGCATTGTTTAAAGATCTCTAAGTACTTTTATCAATTACAAATAATTCTGATATGAAGGGTATAAAACTTTGAACACAATGAAGGTGGCAATACAGGAAAATCTATCATACAATATTTTTTGAAAGAGCACTTTTGGAAACATAATCATATTTAATTTTTATAGCTGGGTGACAGCTTGAGCTGCTGTCTAAAAATTCAGGGGCAGTTATATTATTATCTGTATTTTACAGTTAAGGAAAATGAGTCCCAGAGAAGTCAACAAACCTTCTCAAGGTTATACAGGCTCAGGGCTTCAGGTCTAGGATCTTAGAAAAGATCTGATGACTCTGTGCCTATTGTTCATTCTCCTACACCACATTCTATTAACAAAAAAGAATTCTTCTGGTAAGGTCAGGAATATATCCGCAAGGCTCTGTCACAAATAAAACTTCATGGTAGCCAAAATTAAACCACAAACCAAAATATGTTGTCTTATTTGGGCTGCTAAAACAAACTACTACAAACTAATCACTTGTTTTTGCTAATAAACAACAGGAATGTATTGCTTACAGTTCCAGGAGCTGAGAAGGCCCAGACGCAGGCTTTGGAAACTTCTGTGTTTGGCCAGTGCCTGCTTCCTTATTGCAGGCTATCTCCTCTCCGGCCTCACATAGAAAAAGGTGCAAGGGATAGCCCAGGCCTCTTTTATAAGGGCACTAATCCCATTCGGGAGTTCTCCGCACCCGCACCCATGACCTGATCATCCCAAGTGGCTCCACCTACTGATCCCATCACCTTGCTGATAAGGATCTGGGGGTGATAGGACACACCTGCCACTTTACTCCTTTTATTTAGAAAGCAAACACTCCCTTAGGTGCTATTTCCTCTTCTTTACTTCAAATCCAAGTTCATGTTTAACAAAGAGTTTGAATTTGTTCTCTCTACATTATCATTTTTCACTCAATTTTAAACCTGTTTCAGGCTTCTGCTTCTACCACCACCTGACACTGGTGGGTGAAAATGAGTTTCTAGTGGCCACATTTATAGTAACAGACTTTCCCAGGCTGCACTCTGTATTTATGAAGTCCTTTTTACTTGACAGGTGCCTTTGCCAAAACCCTCTGTTCCTGATTGAATTTTGTCCCCTTACAATGCACATTTTGAAGTTCTAACTCCGTGGAGCCTCCGAACATGACCTCATTTGAACACAGGGTTGCGTGGTGAGTAGTTAAGATGAGGTCGTGGGAACACTACGAGGCCCCAATGTAAAATGACTGGCAGACTTAGACGACAACAACCAGAAGAAAAGAAATCTGAACCCAGACACAGCTACGTGCAGGAAGAATGGTAAGTGAATATAAATGCAGAACTTTGCGTGATGTTTCTACACTTTAAAAAAGTGCCAACTGCCACTGAAAACCATTGGAAGTCAGGAGTGGGGCAGAGAAGAGAGGCCGTCTCATCCCTCCCAAGGAGTCATGAGATTTGTTGCTGTCCCTGATACTGAAAAATAATTCAGTGTCCTGCTGACGAGTTGACTGTAGACTTCTGGCTTCCAGAAACGTGCAACAATATATTTCTATTTTTAAAACATTTGACTGGGGCCTGTAACTTGGTCAGTAGGGCTCCGGCCACATCTACTGAGGCTGGTGGGCGAACCTGGCCAGGGCCAGTGAAAACAACAATGGCAACAACAAAAATAGCCGGGCGTTGTGGGGGGCACCTGTAGTCCCAGCCACTTGGGGAGGCTGAGGCAAGAGAATCGCTCAAGCCCAAAACTCGGAGGTTGCTGTGAGTTGTGACTCCAGGGCACTCTACCCAGGGTGACAGCTTGAGATGCTGTCTTAAACAAACAAACAAACAAAAAAAAACATTAAGTCTGTGGTACTTGCTATAGCAAGCCTAATAAATAAATAAATAAATACACCCTCCTTTGTTTTCTTCTAATGAATTCACTATTATTTCTAGGCTCCCCTGTTTTATGGGTGCTTAGCAGTCCTTAATAATTGGGGTCCCCATCCTCTGTTAATAAGGAGGTGCTAATTCCACACCATTGCATGTTCTTGAGTATCACATGTATTTGTTGAATATGATCAAATCCTTGTGTTTTCAACTATTTATGTGGGCTGTCTAGAAATATCCAGCTGCATTTGTCTCCATTTTTCATATTAAATGGAGGATACTTTCTGAATAGCCCTCATATGACATGTATATGAACACACATCTCTGAAGCAACCCAGATAGACATTACCCAACACATCCAAAATTAAATTTATTACATTTTCCTATCTTGGTACCTTTCCTCTATTTCCCTTTTTGCTGTAAGTCACTCCTTTGACAGTAACCCAAACAAGAATTATGAAGGTCATGCAGAGTCCTCACTTAACATCATGGCCTACGTTTAATTAGTAAGTATAGTCAACTCCACTTCCTTAGTGTTTCATGGGTAAATCACCTTTTTGTCAACCATTTAAGTTCTCTTCTGGTCAGCTGTAGTAGTTTCATTAGTTAGCTTTCTGCCTTCTGCCTTGCACACCTCCAGTTCATGGACAGAAGACTGATAAACCCAAGACACAAATCAACTCTTACCTGAAGTGGTCGGTCCAGAACTCTGATTCTGGAAATAGTTGTTTCTGAAATGGAAGGACACCACACTGCCCCCACTCGCTAATGCCACCACTATTCTGTTGTGTAAGATACACTGAGCATTGCATCTCTTGATACACAGTAATAAGGATAACAGTATTGAAATGCAGTATCTTTCTGCAACCTGTCTTAGTACATTTTAGCATCTAAATAGCAGTCTCCTTAACCTCAAATAAAAAGTAATGCACTTCAATTTCTGTTCTTTGGTGATAATGAAATGTCACAGATTCAAATGAATTTGCATAATTTTCAGCGTTATGATAGGCTTTACACATCCAATACAAATGCTTTTTGGCTTCTGAATACATCACTTTCTTACCTCCTCCCCTCCTAAAATACACACAGGTATCCACCCACTTTTTTCTCTCTCTCTTTCTAGTTTCAACAACATGCCACAGATAAAAAGCAAACCTATTTTTTAAGTGTCTTTTTTTTGAACGTCTGGATGAGACATGATCAACATTTTCTTATATATTTATATGTAAATCATTAAAATAAAAAAATTCAGTTTTATAGAAAGGTGTTAGAATACTTTCAAGTCTTTTTTAATAACGTTTTTGAATTTAAAATGGATTCTGACATTTTGACATTTAGCTTTTGGTGTCATCTATTTGTTAAGCAAGTCAACTTGCTCTTGTTGTTTGACCTTTTATGTCCTATTCATTTATGACCACATGGTGCAAATTTCTTCCGCAAAGAAGATTTATGATCATGAGACCACTACTTATGTTCTCGGTTTTCAGTTCTGTCATACCCATATAATTGTAATAAAGTCCTTCTTTTTATTTTTATTTTTATTTTTTGCCTTTTTTAGGATAAGATAGTGTCTGACTTTTCATATTAAATGGAGGATTTAATTGTGTTATAATGACACAATAAGTCAGATACTGTCTTCCTTTAATGATTCATTGACTATTGTGAATAAACTGTTAACACGTGCACTATTTTGTTTTTCTAATGAATTTGACACCATTAATTCCCATCCCCAAGTTTTATCAAAATAAACAAGATTTCCATGAGCAACTTATTCTTAAAAACTGGGAAATACATTTTCTGAGGTTGCCAGCTCTCTAATTTATCAATAGATTTATGCTGTGCTTATACAGTTGTTAAGAATGACACCTCTGGCTCGGCGCCTATGGCTCAACTGGCTAAGGCGCCAGCCACATACACCTAAGGTGGCGGGTTCGAATCCCCAGCCCGGACCCGCCAAACAACAATGACGGCTGCAACCAAAAAATAGCCGGGCGTTGTGGCGGGCGCCTGTGGTCCCAGCTACTTGG
>CAUYTI010010332.1:0-28993 GCA_963575145.1 Galago senegalensis | reverse complement strand
AGCTATCCCCCTGGGTAGAGTGCTGTGGCATCACGCTCACAGCAACCTCCAACTCCTGGGCTCAAGCGAGTCTCCTGCCTCAGCCTCCCAAGTAGCTGGAACTACAGGCGGCCGCCACAACGCCTGGCCATTTTTTGGTTGCAGCCATCATTGTTGTTTGGCGGGCCAGGGCTGGGGATTCAAACCCGCCACCTTAGGTGTATGTGGCTGGCGCCTTAGCCACTTGAGCCACAGGCGCCAAGCCTCTTTTGACAGCTTTTGACTTATATAGTCTGTTTTGTCTCATATAAATAGCCACCTTTTTCTTTTCTGGTTACCATTTGCATAGAATATCCTTTTCTATTCCTTTGCTTTCAGCCTGTGTGTGTCTTTAAAGCTAAAGTTAATCCTTGTAGGTAGCATACAGTTGAGTATTTATTCTATCCATTCAGTCACTTGGCGGTCTTTTGACAGGAGACATTAACCCAATTATAAAGTAATTACCGATAGGCAAAGACTCACTACTGACATCTTGTTAATTGTTTTCTGTTTTGTACTTCCGTTGTTCCATCTTCCTCTCTTGCTGTTTTCCTTTGTGATTTGATGATATGTCTGTAATGGTATGCTTTGATTCCTTCCCCTTTATCTTCTGTATATCTAGTATAGGTTTTCTCTTTGAGGTTACCTCAAGGCTTACATAAAATATCTTAAAATTATAAGTATTTTAAGCTGTTAACTGAACTCCAACCACACGTAAAAACTCTCTAACTTTAATTTCCTCTTCTCCCATAGTTTGTTATTGATGTCACAATTTATATCTTTTATACACCATGTACCCATTAACAAATTATTGTAACTACAGTTATTTTTAATACTTTTGTCTTTTAACTTTTATGCTAGAATTAAAAGTGATTTATGCACCATCATTATAGTATTCTGAATTTAACTATGTAACAGTGAATATAACTATCACAAACTTGGTGCCTTAAAACAACATCAATTTATTCTCTTATAGTTCTGGAGGTCAGAAGTTTAAAATCAAGGTGTTAGCTACATTTTCTAGAGGCTTCAGGGGAGAATCAGTTTCCCAGCTTTCCCTAGCTTCTAGTGGCTCCCTGCATTCTTAAGCCACTAGAAGCTGGGGAAGGCTGGAAAACTGATTCCTCCTCCATCTTCAAAGTGCATCACTCCACATGTGGTTGATTTCACTGTCCTGTCTCCTTTTACAGACTTTGATTCTGCTTCCTCCCTCTTATAAGGACCTTTATTTTTGAATGGAGCCTACTCAAATAGTCCAGGATAATATCCCTATCGCAAAACCTTTAATGTAATCACATCAGCAAAGACACTTTTACCATGTAAGGTAAACATTTTCACAGGTTCTAGTAAGTAGTGCATGGACATCTCTGGGGGCCAGTATTCAGCCTATTACATATAGTCCCAAAAATTCAGTTCCTATTGAAAGTTTCCACAGAAGCTACAGGAACATATACTCTACCAAAACTAGATAATAAACTGATGTTAGCATAACGTTAGAACAAGATGACCTCAGAATAACACAAAACAATGAAAGAGCTTCAAGATTTGATAAGCTCTTTTTATCATTAAGAATTTTATTGGCAGCACCTATAGCTCAGTGGTTATAGTGCTGGCCACATACACCAAGGCTAGCGGGTTCAAACCCAGCCCACAGCCAGCTAAACAACAATGACAATTACAACAAAAAATAGCCTGGTATTGTGGCAGGTGCCTGTAGTCCCAGCTACTTGGGAGGCTGAAGCAAGAGAACTGCTTAAGCCCAAGAGTTTGAGGTTGCTGTGAGCTGTGATGCCACTTCACTCTACCAAGGGCAACATACATAGTGAGACTCTGTCTCAAAAAAAAAAGAATTTTACTTATGTATATCATGAAATATTATTCAGCCATTATACAAGATGGAGACTATACATCTTTTGTACTATCCTGGATAGAGTGGGAACATATTCTTCTTAGTAGCATCACAAGAATGGAGAAGCAAGAATCCAATGTACTGGCTAGGAGCCCATAGCTCAGTGGTTAGTGCACCAGCCACATGCTCCAGGGCTGGTGGGTTCAAACACCGCCCAGGCCTGCTAAACAACAACAAAAAAAATAAAATAAAATAGCCAGGTGTTCTGGTGGGCACCTGTAGTCCCAGCTACCAGAGAGGCTGAGGCAAGAGAATTATCTAAGCCCAAGAGTTTGAGGTTGCTGTGAGCTATGACACCACGGTACTCTACCAAGGGTGACAAGGTGAGACTCTATCTAAATTAAAAAAAAATCCAATGTACTCAATTCTAATATGGAGCCAGTAGACGATCTAATACATACTCACATAAGAGAAAAACTCAAATCAATTCAAGGAGGGAGTGGGGAGGAGGAAAAGGAACAGGGGTGCTCCCACTTAAAGGGCACAATGTTACAGTATATGGCATATCTCTTGAGGGCAGGACAGTTATAAGAGGGACTTTACCTAACAAATGCAAACAATGTAACCTAATTCTCTGTGCCCTCAATTAACCTGAAACAATAAAAAAAAGAGTTTTGTGAAAGTAAAAATATAAAAACATTGCAGTATTTAATCTAATTCAAAGAGTCTAAGCAGAAAAATACATCAACAGGCAAAGAAATGCAAAGTTCAGTCACATATTATAGCAGTGAGGGGTGGGACTAAAGACATCTGTTAGTAGAAAGAAGGCAATATATAAATTGAAGCCAAGGGCCTGGACTAGAAGACCACTTCCTTGTTACAGTCACCAACACAGCAGGCTATGAATAGGGTTCAATATGTCACAACGTGACAAACAAGAATCTAGTCAGTATTCCTGCTTACATCTTGGGACACTATGCAACCTTAACCAGGTGAGACAATAGCCCCCCAAACTGCCTGATGTGACATAACCATTTCCTTAGTGGATAAATACCTTTTAACTTTGGAAATACTTGTAACTAAAGAAATGGAAAGACAGAAAAAAGGCTGCTAAGGATATGCAACAGCTTCACAAAGACAGATACTTGCACTGTACTTTCAGGTAAGTGGGGCGGTAAGTATATGCACATGCACACACTAGTGTTGGGAGGGAAAGGAGAAAGGAAGACTAGCATCTGCTATGGCATAAAAAGAACTACGCATTGGGCCAGTGACAAAGTGAAAGTGGAAGATGTATGGTAAGAAAACCAAATACTATCAACAGAGGGAAACAATGTAACATACAGGTTAAGTACCTAACTTAAGAAACTTGGCTCTGCACTCACCATGCAAATCTCTTAAAACTCAGCAAAGTCAGAATTAATCCATTTATAAAATGTGAGTATAACAGTACCTACCACGTGTATTTGTTTTGAGAATGAAACAAAAGTAGTTTTGGGGACTCCTAGTGGAATAGCCAGAAGGCAACAAAGACTAAAATTACCCATAAGTAACATTTCTTCAAAGCATAATGTCTTCCAGTCTCTGTGCTTTTTAGATTGTGGTCCTTTTTTTTTTGCTCAGACTCAGCGCTAGTAGAACTTTCTGTGATGATGAAAATGTTCAAAATCTGTGCTGTCCATTCATATACCATAAGTTGATCCTTTTACAGTATACAATCTAATGGTTTTTAGTATTTTCGCAAAGTTGTGTCTATCACAGAGAACTATCAGAAAGAACTATCTAATTCCAGAACATTTTTAAAAACTCAAAACGAAATCCTATACCTATTGGCAGTCGCTCCCCATCCTCTTCTCCCCCTGTTCCCTAGGAGCCACTAATCTAGATTCTGTTCCAATAGACTTATCTATTCTGGCCATTTCTTACAAGTGAAATCATATAATATGTGGTCTTTCGTGTCTGGCTTCTTTCACTTAGCATAATGTGAAGTTAATCCATGCTGCAGTATGTATCCATACTTAAATTATTTTTTATTTAGTTATTTATTTTTTGAGACAGAGTCTCACTTTGTTGCCCTCGGTAGTGTGCCAGGGCGTCACAGCTCACAGCATCCTCCAACTCTTGGGCATAAGTGATTCTCTTGTCTCAGCCTCCCAAATAGCTTGGACTACAGGCGCCCGCCACAACGCCCAGCTATTTTTTTGTTGTTGTTGTTGCAGTTTGGCCAGGGCCAGGTTCAAACCTGCCACCCTCAGTATATGAGGCTGGAGCCCTACCAATGAGCCACAGGTGCTACTCCATACTTAAATTCCTTTTACAGCTAAATAATATTGCATTGTATGCAACAACCATATTTTGTTTATACATTCATCTATCAATGGACATCGGAATTGTTTCTACCTTTTGGCTATTATGAAATGCTACTATGAATGTTCATGTATAAGACTTTGTGTTAATATATGTTTTTAATTCTTTTACATATATACCTAAGAACGGAATTGCTGGGTCATATGGAAATGCTAACATTTGAGGAACTGCCAGTGTGTTTTCCATAGTGGATGCAACATTTTACATTTCCACCAGCAATGTATGATAGATCCAATTTCTCCACATCTTTTCTAGTATTTGTTAAGTGTCCATTTTTTAATTCTAGCCATCCTGGAGTATGTGTGAAGTGATACCCCATTATGATTTTGATTTGTGCTTCTAAAACGACTTGATGTTGAGTACCTTTTCATGTATTTATCAGCCACTTGTAAATCTTCTTTGGAGAAATGTCTGTTCAATAAATTTGTAGATTCATTTAATTTTAATTAACCTAAAATAACTCCATCTCAATACTTGCTAAAATATCAGACAGATGGCAGGATTCATCTTCCCTTTGCTTAAGGTCAAATGGGACTGGCTAGGTGACTAAAGGCCAAGTCCAGCCTCATGACTCACCCTGGATGCCCCAGATGGAACCATGAGTGAGCCAACAAGGAGAGGGGGAAGGGGAATCAGTGTAACATCTGGAAGGAGGGGGTGCCTGGCACAGAGCTTGGCACTTAGGAAGCTCTCAAAAATCACTATTGACAATAAAAATAACCTGTGTATTGAGCACTTATAAGGCTCCAAGGACTTCATACTCACCATCTCTTTTAATCTTTATAACAATCCTATCAGGTAGATTCTACTGTCTCCACTTTATAAATGAGAAAATAATTCTGGATAAAGTAAGCCAGTCAATCATTTTACTCTAAAATTCTCTATTTCAATATTAGAAACTTATTTTCTTTATCTGGTTTAATTATAGCAATGATCTTACAGATCTCAACTAGGGAAACTAAATATTCCATAGAGGTGGAACTTTAGGGATTTCACTACTGTGTTCAATGTACACAGTATGATTCTAAATCTATGAACCTATCTGAAAGAAACAGGAGAACTAGATGACTCTGAAGCAGCAAAATATTTATTAGCACAAAAAGAAAATATGAAGATATAACTTTGTGGATTAAGATCATAAATTTTATCTTCTCTAATGTGTTCTGCCACTTCCTCTCCTTTGAATTGGTTCAACTACATACTGAATATTTACTGTGTACCAGACACTATCCTAGGTTGTAAAGATAAAGCAAGGACTATGATAGTCAAGAATCCTGACATAATGAAGTTCAATATATATACATATATACATATATATAGAGAGAGAGAGAGAACATATATGTGTACACACATATATATTAAAGTAATATATGGTTTTTAAAGTACACAAGCTCCTATAGTTTATGTCACCTGGAGGCCTTCTTATAGTGTCTATTTCATAATGAACTTTATCTAATAGTACAGCATAAGTACACTTAAACGACACTTTCTGCTTACTAAGAAATTTTGAATCTGAACATTACAGCCTTTAAAATGGCTCAAAATCCACACATTTGGCAGAACTTGTCTATAACAGTTGCTACTCTGGAAGTAGCATCCAGCTCTCGAGCACAGTCAGCTGCCAAAGAACCAAGGGGGAATTATTAAAGCTTACCTCCGGCTCTATGGGGCTGTCCCAAACTCCTAGGCACACTAGGGAAGGACAACACAGAAAGTTACCACAGCATTTCTCTTGCATAAAGTGTGGCATGATTTCCCAAGCTTTCATCATCACCTATCCCTGACCTCTATTTCAGGTAGATAAAATAGAAATGATGAGGCTATTCAGATGATTCGTGTGGGTGGCTATCATGCTGGCTGGGACAATAACACTGCTCTCTTTTACAGAGTTCACATTTTATTCACCACTATAAATAACAATTTAATTTTTAAAACACTGCATTTCCAACACTATGTTGCTGAAAACAGTAAAGCCCAAATTTTCCTGTAGATAGGTTGCTTTTGGCAATAAACCTAAGTAGCCACACTCGGAGGGCTGGCCTTTACTTGACCTTCTCTCATTGTACCTTGCCTCTGGGATGAGTAAGCAGTGCAGAAGGTATGAATTAAGTTGATTGAGAAAGCCTAAACGAAATGTCTAACTTAATCATTTCCAGTCACAAATTGACTCACTATTTTCTGTTTCTTACCCAGCATCCCCCACTAAAGTGTTCAACAAAGATTTACTGAAAGAAATCATGGACCACACAAACTCACCAGCAATATAGCCCAGTATCATTTGGTCAAGTCATGTTTCCTAACTTAAAACATCAGTCATGTAAGGAAAAATACAACCAATTCAATCACAATGGCAGAAATAACACTTTTGCCTGATCTCACTTTTTACTAGAGCCAATGGAGACTATGAGAAGGCCTTTCTTTCAAAAGCTATTACACTTCCTTCAATGGTAAAGGTAGAAAGCGTCTAAGTACATGAAGAATGATAAAATTCAGTTCTTGTATTTTATACAAAGCTGACCACCAGTCACTTTAACAGCTGAGAGCAAGTACAAAAGAAAAACCAGAGTGTAATATGACATTCCAACTATGGATAGAAATAGCCATCCCTGGACATGGGAAGGCTAATAAAAACTCTCCCAGTAGGCATTCTAAGATTTCCCACCATACTAAGTACCTATGTGCTCAGAAGCACTCTGTGGAAGTATAAGTGAATAACACACTGTAGGACAGGGATAACAATTTTCCAGCTGGGATAGAACAGTTTCAATGACCACACCAACCAACTCATGAATTTCTAAACATACCAGACACAAGATGTGTTTTCTCTTGAAGAAGTAAAGAGGCAGTAAGAATTGGGAGATATGGCTCAGCGCCTGTGGCTCAAGTGGCTAAGGCGCCAGCCACATACACCTAAGGTGGCAGGTTTGAATCCCCAGCCTGGGCCCGCCAAACAATGATGGCTGCAACCCTCAAAAAAAAAATGGCCAGGCGTTGTGGCGGGTGCCTGTAGTCCCAGCTACTTGGGAGGCTGAGGCAGAAGACTCACTTGAGCCCAGGAGTTGGAGGTTGCTGTGAGCTGTGATGCCATGGCACTCTACCCAGGGGGACAGCTTGAGGTTCCATCTCAAAAAAAAAAAAAAGAATTGGGAGATATTAAGATTGTAACAGATGATTAAATTAGATTAAGCTAAAGTATAGAAAAACCAAAGACATACTAGCACAGAATCAGTGAGGAAAGGTCACAGAAGTATTAAACAGGCTACCACTATTACCAAAAAAAAAAAAAGAAGAAGAAGAAGAAGAAAAGGGCACAGTAGCATATTATTTGCATTCACAAGTCTCTGGTCACTGAGTTAATAATTTGATATCAGAGAAAAGAATGGGTCTGTAGAAATAGGAGGGTGAGGTGTAAAGGCAAACACAAGTGTTTACCTAATGATTTTAGCTATTCGCAGTTCAGAATTACAGGCAAGAAAACAGCACTAAGGCTTCATCTCGAGCAGGGATTGGCAAGCTTTTTGTGTAAAGGGCCAGATGATAAATAGTTGAGGCATCGTGGGCCATACGGTCTCTGTTGCAACTACTCAACTACTCAACTCTGCCCTATACCATGAAAGCGGTCATCAACAATACTTAAACAAATGAGCATGGCTGTCTTCCAAATAACTATAAAAATAGGCAGTGGGCTGAATTCGGTTTATGGGCCATAGTTTTCTGATCTACAATTCTAAGCTGGTAGTTCCCAAACTTTAGTGTGCCTCAGAATCCCCTTGGAGGGCTTGTTAAAACAGAGAGAGCAGCATCCCCTCCCCAGAGCTACTGATCTTGTAAACCAGGGTGCAGCCTAAGAATCTGGTTTTCTAACAAGTTCCCAGATGCTGCTGCTGCTGTTTCTGCTCCTTAGGAAAAGATCTATACTTTGAGAACCACTTATCTAGACCTTACTGACTAAAAAATGGATGTTCAACATTTTAAGTAACTGTCAAAGTTCCATCTGTTTGGCCACAAACATTTGTCACTGGTAGTAAATTCCAAACATCAAAGCTCAAACAAAATTAAATAATTTAAAGAGAAGCTGGGAAAAATACTAGCCCAGACCTTTTCTTCATTTTGATGTCAGTATAAATTTATCATTCCCCATCAGTAAAATAAACATAATTCATCCCCAAATCTCTTTAACATTTTTACCTAACATATTCTAAGTCCTACAAAGAGTTGAGAAGTATTAAAGTCTATAAATTAAATAAGCAAATAAGACAAATTTTAAGACAAAGATAAATGATCCTTGTAAAATTAAAGAAAATTCAGCAAATCCTATTTCTAATTAGAAGTATTTCATTTCAACAAAATAAAAATAACAATATAATAAGGTACCCCAATTATCCGGAATTGATTCACATTGTATGTCTGTATCAAAATATCACATATACCCTACACAATTGTTACAGATACACAATTGCTACATATCCATAATAATTAAAAATTTAAAAAATACAAGGTAGTTTAAAACTTTTAAAGGACTGTACCATTTTATAGTCATAAGAATCCCATCAGGTAGATAATATAGATATCACTAGCTTCCTTTTATAAGATGAAAAATTGAAGAAAACAAATAAATGGTGATATCACACAAATTATTTAAATTTTTTTCCTTAAAATATCTTTCCTCTTAGTAAGTCTTAAATTGAATTTTTCAAATCCAACTTACACATATCTTTTTAGGACTATGTCTATTGAATGTGTCTTCACAGGAAAAAATATCATTCTATTAAGATCTTATATTTTTATCATGGGCCTAATTAATTCTAAAGCCACCCAGACAAGTCTAAAACTGAACTTTAACCAGATGGTAATTTAAAGCCCACTCTGCCATTAGTGCAAGTGGGTCATAGATTATAGAACTGTGGTGATCTAGCAGTATAATAGAAACATTCAGCAATGGGAGAAATATTAATGGTAGATAATCCAAAAAGTAGAGCAGCAAGCCTAGAATGCTCCCTCTCCAGATTTCCAGGCTCTTTATGCTATAATGATAATGAAAATGTTTTTATCTGAACAGGTATTTACACAAATCACTTTCATATCCATAAGAGGAAAATGTTTTGTTTTTATTTTTAAAAGCATTGCCTATACTATGTATGTACGGTTGGTAGAGGTTTTTTCATTATTAGCATACTTTTAAAAATATTATATATGTTGATTTTGTGAGATAATTACATTCTCACTCTAATTTATGATCTGAATATTCCAGTAACAATTTTTTAAAATGTATATGAAATATAAAGGAATTCCTCAGTAAAAACAGCTTCTTGCTTGTTTTACAAGTATGTAATTATTTTACAAGTGACTAAATTAAAGAGAAAAATATTATTTATTAAAAAGATAATCTCAAATTCAATGCCACATTATACTGCTAGGACAAAAACCCAGTTAGGATGATATTAAGCCTAAGAAGACCAACAGAGATTCTATATAAATAAATGCTGACTATTCTGCTTTTGAATTAATGGTTCAAATGGAAGTCGGCAAAAACTTCTGACCTAAACAATGCAATATAAATAATACTGTCCAATAATTATCACAGGAAAAGATGCCTTTTACTACCCTCTGAAGCTGACCTAAGAAATAATTCCATAGCAGTGATCTAAATAAACCAACCACTCAGTTCTAATATGATTGATTAGTCTTTCATTTGATGATGTAACATGACCTAATAGATGAAATGCTGTTCTACAGGGTTAGGTAATTTAGATTTAGTGCCCAATACTACCAGAGACTACAACTTTAGACTCTTTCCACCTCATTTTGCTCACAATTAAGATGTAGAAATTGCCAACATAATACAATTTGGGGAAGTTACATAAAAGACCACTATAATATTCATAAATCCTATATGCAACTGTGTCTTATATATACATTCTGGGATTTTTCTTTTCTTAGCTCTCAAATTTCACATTATGAACAATTAATTAATCTATCAAATGTCCATATGCAACCAAAGGCAAGGGGTATGATACAAAATTCTCTCTTTAGGCTTGGCGCCATAGCTCAGTGTTTAGGGTGCTGGCCACATGCACTGAGGCAGGTGGGTTCAAACCTGGCCTGGGCCTGCTAAACAACAATGACAACTGCAACAAAAAATTGCCAGGTGTTGTGGCGGGCACCTGTAGTCCCATCTACTTGGGAGGCTGAGGCAAGATCGTTTAAGCCCAAGAGTTAGAGGTTGCTGTGAGCTGTGACACCACAGCACTCTACTGAGGGTGACATACTGAGACTCTGTCTTCAAAAAAAAAAAAAAGAATTCTCTCTTTAAACATAACCTTTGGCACTTTTCACATTACAAAATTATGATCTAGAACAGACTTGCAACTAATTATGAAAATCCATACACTCAAAGAATACTATCTTTCCTATGTACATAGAGGCAATGACATCTTTAAGACACAAAGCACTCTTAAATATACTTTTTAAACCTTAAGATT
Organism: Galago senegalensis; assembly: GCA_963575145.1. Taxonomy (NCBI): domain Eukaryota; kingdom Metazoa; phylum Chordata; class Mammalia; order Primates; family Galagidae; genus Galago; species Galago senegalensis. Next base: position 18,277 of record CAUYTI010010332.1, on the reverse strand, counting down.
TCTTTATTTTTTTCCTTACCTGTATTCCTCCACTCCTTTTTATAAATGAGGAAATGAGCCTAAAAAGATTAAATGAGTGAATTACCCAAGGGGAAAACTGACAAACCATTCAAGTCTTATCACCTTTGTAAAAATTCCCCCAACTTCTTTCTCATACTAGGTGGTCACGAGTCTTTGGATTTCTCACTTAACACACTCATTCAACAGCTACTGACCAGAGTACTTACTATATGCTGGTTACCATATGCAGAGGATATAGGCTATGAATAAGTCAATTGAGCTCCTTGAAGCCAGAGAGCTGAGTTTGGTGAATAATGAAGATAATGGCAATTTGAATAATAACAACCTTTAGACATTTTACATAGATCACGTTAATCAGTCGTCACAACAACCCTGCAAGGTATATACTATCACCCTTATCTTACGGATACAGAAACTCAGAGAGGTTAACTAACTCGCCCAGGGCTGTATAGCTAGAAATGAATGAATAAATGAACAAATGAATAAAAGTTAGCACGACTACTGATTTTGTACACTGGTAGAAAAGAATGTTCATTTCACCATATTATTTATGTAATAGAGCCTATGTTAACACTGAGAAAAAGCACACTTAGAAATTGTTGAAACTTAGGTACATAACTGTCAAAAGTAATTTGAGTATCTCAGAGACATTCTAGAAATAAAACATACTTATGCTGCACTTAACAATCACTAATCCATGCAAATGGCTTGTGAAGCAGCTATCATTCTTTCTATAAATAAGGAGAAAATGGCCACACTGTACCCAAAGGTTACCAGATCAGATCTTAAGGGCTGCCTTACAAGCCACAAAGCAATGATGATCCATATGTTTAGGGGAAATTCTTTATCAAGTAAGCAGAAAAGCTGAAAGTCTATGATATTTCCTAAAAAACACAAAGTAGAGTCTATAAAATAGTAGTATGATGGTAATCTGCATACCATAGCAGGGCTAGAAACGTTATGGCCATTTAATTTAATAAAACATTAAAAACTGCATTTTTAAATGGTAATATAGTATACTTCCATCCTAGATTTAAATATACCAAAATACTCTAAACTCAGGGTTAAAAGTCTGAAATACAGACTCAACATAGTATATTTTATATAGTAAACTACACCAAAGAAGGGGGCATGGGAGTGAACAATCATCATTCCTACCTGAAACTGACTCAAATACTCAAAACAATGGTTACAAAGCAAAAAAAAAAAAAAAAGTTAAATCAAAAAGACTGAAAAATAAAAAGAATGTGCAAAAGCCCAGTAAAAATACAAGAAGCTGAAATAACATGCACTTACTGATATCAAAAAATTGCATTTAACAATAAAGCAATCATTTCTTATTGTGAATGGATGTGGACAACTAAAAAAGCCAGTGAACAAATTTAGTTAGGGGGTGAAGGGAGGAGAGATGTGAAAGGGGAGGAGAGTACTACACTCATCCAAGGTGGACAAAAACCCTTGAGGCAAGAAACAATTATGTTTCCTATAATGGATGGATTTAAGGAAATAACAATGATTTGACAAATACCAAGGAATTAAAGTAAATTTAAAGTATCAAAAATTTACTTTGTCACTTTATGAAAGACTTCTATTTAATTGACAGTCATGCATAAGCTCAGGAATGAAAAGGACCTAATCTTAGGAAAACCAAGTGATTTTACCTAAAAGCCAGCAATCAGAATCTGCAAAACACAATTACAGTAAAAAAAAAAACTCTTTTTTCACCCTAAATATGTTGGTTTTGAGACAGACTCAGAGAGGTAGTATAAAATTACCAACATTCTTAAAGAGAAGCCAGACCTAGCTATTCAGACATACCATGAACTGAATATTAAACATTATAATCTTTTTGATAGATTGCTTTGATTGATAGATTTGCTTTGATAGGTGCTTTAAATTGCCTCTCTGTTACAGCCACCCTTTTCTTGGTCCTTGGTGAAACTACAATGACATCTTACACTATGGATCTTCCCCCTACTTTGAAAGTTCTGCACTGTCCAGCTATCCCTATTCTTCTAATTCTATGAATTACAGTCCAAACCACAGCCCCCAGCTCAGGCAACCCCAAGAACTCATTCAGTTTCACTTCCACACAGGTGAATCCCAAATCTTCACCGTCATTCCATACCTCTCCTCCAAATTCCAGTCTGGCATTTCCAGCAACATCCAATTAGAAATGGTTTCCACTCAATTCAGAGCCAAAGTAATAATCATGAAATACTGGGTAGCAGTTGAAGAGGAAATAGAGACAGATACATTGATGGATATGGAAAGATAATCAGACATACTATTTTTAAGTCGAAAATGAATAGTTCGGCATAGTATAAAAATATGGCCTCATCTTGTCTTTTAAACAAAAGCTTCCAGAAAAATATACAAGAAAATGAACACTAGTTTCCTCTAAAGAATGGGGATATGGTTGGTGGGAGAATGGAGAGACTTACTATTTACCTTTGTGCCATTTATATTTTTAAATTTACTACATGCGTCATTACTTTATAATTTAATTTTATAGGCTTGGCGCCTGTGGCTCAAGTGGCTAGGGTGCCAGCCACATACACCTAAGGTGGCGGGTTCGAATCCCCAGCCCGGCCCGCCAAACAACGATGATGGCTGCAACCAAGAAATGGCCGGGCGTTGTGGCAGGCGCCTGTGGTCCCAGCTACCTGGGAGGCTGAGGCAGGAGACTCGCTTGAGCCCAGGAGTTGGAGGTTGCTGTGAGCGTGATGCCATAGCACTCTACCCAGGGGGACAGCTTGAGGCTCCGTCTCAAAAAAAAAAAAATTATAAAACTAGTTAATAAAGTAATACAAAATTATTAAATCTCAAAATTAGAAATACACATTAACTTCAAGTCAAACCACCTTCAGAAATGAAATATTCCTAGTTTAGAAAGTCTCCTTATATGGAGTTGGGTTCTATAATCAATAATACTACAGTGGCCCCAGGATAGAATGAAAGATCAGGTTCTGTAACATCTTGAACACTGCAGCATAAATCCAGAGCCACATCAGGTGGTTCCAGAATCTTCACTGTCATTTGCAGCTAAAAAATAAAAACAAAAAATGTGAGAGCAGCATATCTCATCAGTTTGCTGGGGTCAGGTACCTGCTCTGCAGCAACTCAGTCTCTTGATTATTTAGGTGTACAGAACTGGCTGAAGCACAGACTCAGCAGCTGTCATTCAGTGCATGGTTTTCAGGGTTAGAAAGAACAATTTCAGTATTTTTATCACAGGATATAGGAATAACCACCCTATGGAAACCACCCCACCCCACACCACCCCCAACAAACATCTCTGAAGCCTTATTACTTCTGGTTTGGCAAGTTAGGAGTAATTAATCAGCCATTCTTTCTGCTGGGGCATGGGAATTGGAAGGAAAAACTTGGCAAGTCAAAGCGATAAAGTTCCAAAACAAATCATATTTTGAACAAATGGCCAAGATTCTATATTTCCACTGCTAAACAATACATAGATTTGTTAGTTAGTTTGGGGACAAACACTGTTATTTCATGCAAGGGGAAAAACAAAAAGAAAAAAGAAATAGATAAAAGAATGAATAGTATACAGAACTTCTACTGAAGAGGTAAAAAATTTAACTGGAAAGTCAAACAATTATAAAATGACTCAGAAGGCTGTGCACAAGCAGAAAAGCAATAGAGGAGCTCGGTCCCCCCACCACTACCACCACACTGCCACCTAGCACCATTGCCAAGGTCCCAATATCAAACTCCATCATAAGGAATCAACACTGCTTCCTTACTCTCAATAAGGCCTGGCATTTGTAGGAATCCACATCCTGTATTTAACAGGTTTTTTTCTCTGTGGAAACCCATCTTAACTACCATGGCTTGGATTCTTTCTGGGCTACCAACAATTTAGCTGGTAATTGCTTCCTTTACCTTGACTGATACATGGCTTATCACTGTGATCACACACTTCTTTCATGGAGCATCTACTCATTCATGGAAAATTCTCAGTTCCTTCTGGCTCACACTTAACTTTTACCTAGCATTAAAAACTAGTCTACCTGCAATCTCTAATTAAAATTTCTAGGAAAGATTCTCCAACATGATGAACATTCCCCCTATGGTACTAGAAACCCAAATTGCTAAATATATATGAAAGCCATAGTAATTAGCACAAATTGGCAAAGCTGAATTTTTTGCTATGCTGAATTACACACTTTACAAATTATTAATCCAGTATTTACATAAAGGCTTCATTTAACTCAATTCTCTGGCTAACAGCATTATTGAAATCACAAGTAGAGAATTTATAGTGCACAAGCAACTTAACCATGCTCTTTTAACAGCATATATACAAACATAATCCATACTAAACTGATAAATTTATTAATATTAAATCACACTACTATAGTAGAAAGACATCATCAATGATCATTGAAGCAACCCTTGTTCTGTGTTGTTCCAAACATCAGACGATCACCATGTTAACATTAGATGAGTTTCATAAATTAATGAGGATCTTAAAAGGCTCAAGAAATCAAAGCCAAACATAGGCTAAAACTATATTCTTAAGACTCAGAGATACAAGTGCATAGAAGATAAAACCCACATTTTAGTCTTTTAGCTTCAATTCCCTCCAAAAAATGCTTATTCTTTCTAAGAAAATATTTCAGAACATCACTGGGATACATGTTTTGGTTACATCATTTGTTTGTGTACATTTTAAGTCAACGTTACAAGGGTGCCCTTCACCAGAATGTGTGTGTTGTAAATTAAGTGTGAATTAACCCAACTCCCACTCCCACCTACCTGATTCCGGTTGAGTTTTAGTTCCGTATGTGTACCTAAGCATTGACTGACTAGTTCCAATTGAGTATTGAGTACATGTGGTGGTTGCTCTTCTACCCTTGCCATACTTCACTTAGAAGAATGGTCTCCAGTTCCATCCAGGTTGTTACAAAAGATACTAGATCACCATTTTTTATGGCTGAGTAGTACTCCACGGTATAAATATACTACACTTTAGTAATCCACTCATTTATTGATGGGTCCTTGGGTGTTTCCATATCTTTGCAACTGTGAATTGTGTTGCTATAAACATTCAACTCTCAACATCTTTATGATAAAATGTCCCATTTTCCTTTGGGTAAATATCTAGTAGTGGGATTGTTGGATCAAATGGTAGGTCTACTTTTAGTTCTTTGAGGTACCTCCACACTACTTTTCATAGAAGTTGTACTAGTTTGCAGTACAACTATTTCCCACCAACAGTGTGTAAGTGTTCCTTTCTCTCCACATCCATGCCAGCATTTGCTGTTTTGGAACTTTTTGATAAGAGCCATTCTCACTAGAGTTAGATGTTATCTCATTCTGATTTTGATTTGCACTTCCCTAATAATTAGAGATGTTGAGCATTGAAAAAATACTTTTTCTACTTTGTAAAAATTGTAAGCCTCTGAAAAGCTAGTCCCAAAATATCATGTACATAATCTAAGTTTTATATCAATGACTCTTAATCATAGCTGTAAATTAGAATCAGTTAGAGAGCTTTAAAAAAAATACTAGTGACCAGGACTCACTCCCAGAGATTCTGATTTCACTACTCTGTCACAGGGCCCTGGCATTGATCTTTTTTAAAAGCTCCCCTGATGATTCTAATGTGCAGCCAGGTGGAGAATCACTACTTTAAACTAATGCAGCCTTTTGGGATAGTAATTGCTCTGAAGTTGATAAACATGCTATTTTTCCCTTTTAATGAGATTTTATTAAAACTACTCAATTCATTCTATAGCTAATCAGCAACTTACATTGCAGGCACTGTAACAAAAAGATGGAGAAAGATGTATAAGATACATTCCCTACCCTCAAGAAGTTCCCTATTAGCTAGGTAGAGAGACCCATAAATAAGTAACTGTAATTAAATCTAAGTGCTCTCAAGGTGTAAGCAAATACAGCATGCCTCACAAACTTGCGTGTCATCTTTGAGCAGGGGTCATGCTACATCAGTCCAATTTTAGTATATGTCCTACCAGGGCAGGAAAGTCAGAAGTCACAGATTACTAAATACCAGGACAAATGTTCTGCCCATACAAGATGAAAATGGTGTGCATTTTGCTATTTTCTTTCACAGACACTGCTGTACCAAGAAAGTAGGCATTTTTCTATGCTTTAATTTGTATGTCTTAAATTTCCTTCACGTACTATTACTGATTTTAGACTTACCTATAAAACTACAAATTTGCAAAAAAATACACCAAATGATCATGACACAAAAATTAGTCACTTGGCATTTGCATAATGCCTTTCCTTTCCAGTAATTGCTACATTTGCTAAGACAAGAAGTTTGAGAACTATGATAAGGTCTCGTTATTGGAGATTTGTTTCAGTCACTTGAAGGATGTTACACGGAAAATGTTGAAGAAACACTAGGCATTCAAAGGAGTTTTTGCAAGATTTTCAAATGTAAGAAACAGAGGGAAAACGGGTGTTAATTTAAAAAAAAAAAAGAAATGGCATCCTCCCAGTATTCATAATAAATCAGGTACATGTTCTCTCAATGATAGTTTTAACAAGGGTAAAGGCTGAAGCCACTGAAAGGAAAACATATTCCAAATAATGATCTTATACCTAAAAATCTCAATTCTATAAGTTGTTGTTTCAACCAAGGGGAAAGAAAAAACACTAAAAGGTCTAAATTAAACTGGAACTTTCATTTATGCTACCATGTAAGGCCTCATGGTAGATGAGTGAGTAGTGGGGTGGGTGGACCTAGTGGGTGGCCAATTAGTCTTGAAAGGTGAAATCTATTTTAAAGTAATTTGGTAAAAAGGTAAACCTATTAAGACCTAGTGGTGAAAAACACCTTGTGATGCTAATTTGGTATAAGAGAAAATCAAAATTCCATAGAACTTGGATAGAAATCAACAAAAAGGTTTTTAGTATAACACCTTCAAGGCATTTCCGGTTTAAATCCAGACTTGAACAAATTCTAAGTTAAGATGTGTGCTGTCAAGGTCCCTACAAAAAAATCTCAAGCTAATTTCAACTTCCAGATCAATATATACTGAGACAATTTACCACAGAAACCTTCGACCTTTACAAAGGGTGAGGAATACTATCATTACATTCTTTAACAATAAGACTACCTTGGATTCATTACTTTATGGAATAGCATTTTATACATAGTACTGACCAAGTCTTATTTTGTAGGTTATGAATGAGAGATTTCACAGTTCATAGTAGTTAATGTAGCCAATAGAGTACCCATCACCTCAAAATTAGCTTGCTCTCCCTCTTGATGCAGCTCTAAAACAGAAGAAATGATTTAATTCTACCAGGGATGTTTTCTGAAAATCTATCAATTATAGGTCAGCAGAAAACTGTGTTAATGTAATGCCGACCACTTCTTTTCAATAGCCAAAGGGATCATATTATCACCCTTCCAGACCTTAAGGAATCAGAACCAGTTACCAAAATTAATTCAATGATGGTTATTTTCCATCATCACAATATAATTAACATTTTAATCTCACATTTTCCAATTATGACTTTGCTGGCTCATTTACATCAGCTATAACTAAGATGTAACAAATATCATTCACCCACACATGTAGTCATTTGGAGGCTTTTGGGAAACACCTACTTTACCTTCACTGGGTACTCCTGAAAATGAAGAGACCATGGAGATTTTTGATACATTTTTTTTCTTTAGAACTATGCTATTCACATATAGCTATTGAGCATTTAAAATGTGGCTAGTCCAACTAAGGAACTGAATTTTGAATTTTATTAAATTTTAATTAATTTTAATTCACATTTAGAAAGAATACTTGATTCAGTTATTGGAAAACTTTTAAGTATGTTTGGAACAACTTGAGTATGTGAATCTACTCTTACAAATGCAAATTTTATGAAACTTAAATACGGAGTATTCTGATGAAAATTTTGCTTAGTGTCAGGAATTGAGATGTGCTGTTAGTGTAAAATACACATTGAATTTCAAAAATTTAGTGTAAAAAGAGATGTAAGATATCTCATTAATAATTTTTATATTGCTTACATGTTGAAATGATAATAGTTTGGATCTACTGGGTTAAATAAAATATTTTATTAAAATTAATTGCCCTTATTTGTCTTTAATCTTTTTTAATGTGGCTACTAGAAAATTTAAAATTACATAGGTGGCTCACATTATATATCTTTTGGACAGTGCTGTGCTAGAGCACTTCCACAACCACTTCTACCAGGACACATTTGGATATCCTCCTAGCAGACAGGCTGGTCTTCTAACAATAGGGGCAAGGAGTAACATGTCCTCTTATAAATGGGTCTGAGTAAAGTGTGTAGCAAGCTTTACCCACAATTTCACCATGTAAGACAACATTGTAACACCTCAATATGGAAGAAAAAAATTGGGAGAAAAAAATAGTTATCAGCACTCACAGAAATTGAAATTAAGTACTGCAGACAACTTAAAAGAGATAGAGCCAACTGCTCTAAGATCTTCCTTTCATTTCCCAACTGCAGACCTTAAAATAGACAATAAAACACTGCTTCCAAAAAAAAGGTAAAATATTTCAATGGTAGCTATCCAGCAATCCTTATTAAATAAGCACAAATCACTCTTAAATTTTATCTCTTAACTTCTAAAACCACAGAATACACGCTGTGCTAGGAAATCAAGTTCAGATTGCCAGCATTTCCCTCACAAGCAAATTAGCAGGATCGTGCGCTTGGAATATTGTTTGACAAGAATGAAAAGGAAACTATTCAAAATAGATTTAAGGAATGGACAATTAGATGAGGAACTGCAGATTTAATTCTCAATCAGCACTGTGATTAATCTGATTCCCTGCTTTTCCCTAGCGTAATTATACAACACAGATGAAAGGATGAGCATTTGGACTGTCAGTTCTATATTCTAGACCAGCCCGGTGACTCAAAGCAGACGGCTCTACCACGCTAACCACCATCCCAACAACAGTCGAGGGGAGCCTCGAGCACTGATTGAACAGTCATTGCATAACGAGGTATTAAAAATTCGAATGCCCCCAACTCTTTCCACATTCGTCTACACTCAGAGAGAATTTGCTGAAACTGAATGCACCCCGTCTTAAATGATCCCCTCCAACCCGGGCATGGGGTGAACACAAAGGCATCTGTCTAATATCCTGCACAATAGACACACACCCCACAATTAAAAACCCTGAACGCTCTCGCTCTTTCTCTCTCTCTCTCTCCGTGCAAGCAAAAGAAATGCAAGCACCTCTTTTCATAAATGGTCTGTGGTATATGCAAGGTAACAATAACCCCAACTGCTCCCAGGAAGCAACTATAAAATCGGTTCTGCCACGTCCCTGTGCAACCGTCAGATAAAATGCAGGCAGCCAGCCCCACGCCTTACAGGGTGCCCAACCTCGGCTCGTTGGCCTCAATGGATAGCTAAGAACCCCCCAAACCCTCGCCTGGCAGGAGATCCAGGTACACGTCTATAAATACTCCAGGGTGAGGAGGACCAGGGAAGCAGAGGGAAGGGAGGGAGAGCAGGGGGCAGGCCCAGAGCGGGTGCGGGAGGACCCGGACATCACTGAAATGCATTTTTCCACACTCCCGCTCCCTCGCGTGGAGACTTACTTGCCGATCACCTCGCACAGCTCGTACACATCCTCGAACAGCACGTCGTCGTCAGCCATGGTCCGGAGGGGAGAGCGGCCGCAGCGTGGAGGGCTCCGAAAACGGGGGTGGGGGCGCCCAAGAGCTCAGTGCCCAGCCCCGGGCTCGTCTCCTCCCCTCAGGACCCGCGAGCCCTCGGTGCTGAGGACTCTCGAGTGGGGCCGCGAGGCCAAGAGACTGCAGCGCCTTCCTCTGCAGGCGACCGCCCCGGCGCGGGCGGCGGGGCCGGGGCGCGAGAGCGAGGGCGGCCCGGGCCCGGCGCCGCCCGCCCGCCCGCTGCTCCTCGCGCTGCTCGGGCCGCTCTGCCCGGCGTGAGGATCCTTGGGGACCTCGCCGCGCCGCGCTCTCCGCTCGTCAGCCCGCGCGGGCCGCGAGGTCGCAACCGCTCCCTCAGCTGGAGGCCGGCTCTGGCGCGGCGCGGGGCAGCTCGGGCTACTGGGGGGGCCGCGGCTGGACCATGGAGTGAGGATCGCCGTGGAGGGAGGTGGCGGCAGCAGATCGGCGCTGGGGACCAGAAGGAGGCGGCAAAGACGCTCCCTCCTCCTCCCTCCTCTTTCTCCTCCTCCTGCCGCTGCCCGCCGGGGAGAGGGAGGGGGCTTCGCAGGACTAGCGCTCCGTGCGGGCGGCAGGCAGGGCCACTGCCTTCTGCTCCTCCCCTCAGCCTCAGCAGCCCGCCCGCTCGAGAGCCGCGCGCACCCGCCTCGCGCATACACGCCCTACTCCCTCTTTGGCGGCGCGGCTTCCAGAACCACAGACCCCGCCTGTCGGGAGGCGGTGGCCCAGGGAACGAGAATCGAGTTGAGCGGCGCATGCGCGCGACGCGAGGCGCGTCACAGAGAGGGGGCGGGCGGGCGCCAGGATTCTAGAGGGCGCGGGGGGTTGGCAAGCGGGGCGCGAAGGCTGCAGCTGCGGAGGCGGGGTTGGTTGGAGTCGTCACCTCCGCGCCCTGCCGCCGCCAAGCCGCGAAAGGGGCCGGGACAAAAGGTCCACGGCTGCATGTACGTTGTTCGGGCGAGAGGCTCCGTATTCCGGCCGCTCCTCCCACCCCTTCTTTTGTAATCGTAGGAAGCCTTTCCCAGTTTTTGCTGGGAAAAGAGTCAGGAAAGGGTGCTAATGAATGGGAAAGCAAGAAGAGAGGTGGAGAGAGGTTGTCACTCAAGACCGTGTTTGGCAAGCGGATGCTTTTAGTGCCACTCTGTCATTCCTTAATGAAGATGAGGGCTGGCTGAGGGGGTTCGTCCAAGAAAAGGATCAAACAGAAACTGTCTAGGAAGGAGTGCGACAACAAACCCTAATCCATAGAGACAGCTTCTCCCGCGCTCTGCTTCAAACTCAACAAATATCTATCCAACGCCCACCCTCCCTGTAGACAACCTAGAGAAAGGTCAGGAAGGCAGGGACATACCGAGACTTTAAGCTCCTTTGCATAGTGTCCCAGCCCAGTACCTACTCTGCTTTCTATTATACTCCGTATAAATGTTAAACTTCTCAGAATAAAAATGCAACTAGAGGGAGTGGATGCACGGGGTCAAGCAGGGAGTGAGGTTCTGGGTGTTGCCGCCGTGCTAGGTTGCGTTCAACGTGAAGATTTCTGTTGAACTGAGCATGTGCAGAATGAGCCAACGCCAACTGACAGGTATATACCCCAGTTGAAGACCAATAAAAAAACTCCTTGTTCCTCTGCACAGCAGAAGTGCCCAATTAGTTCATAAGTCAGCTTCCAGAAATCATCTGGAAAAATTCTCAGTGCGATAATTTAAAGAAAAAAATAGTATTTACCAAACTGGAGGAGGCGAGGTGGAGACTCAGCCTATTTTCTCTTCAGAAACGGTTTCTTCGTGCAAACCCTTGACCACTCCCTAAAGAGGCTGAGAGAATTTCCTTTTAAGGTTTTGGATACTAAACCTTTTCTCATGAAAACTTTTTTTTTTTAATTTCAAACTATTAAGAGAGTACAAATGTTTTAGGTTACATAGATTGCTTTTTCAAAATTTTCCAAATATTATAGGATACAAATGTTTTAAGTTATATGTATCAATTTTGTTATGCTTGAGTCAGGGTTATAAGTGTACCCATCACTGGGTAGTGTTCATTACAACAACTAGGTAGGTTTTTCCCATCCCCTCCTTCCCCTACCCACTGCTTGATTTCCACTGAGTTTTACTTCATTCTGTGCACATGTGTGTTCATCAGTTAGTTCCAACTTAATAGGGAGTATATGCAGTTTGTTTTTCCATTCTTTAGATACTTCACTTAGGATAATGCTCTCCAGTTCCATCCAAATTGGTGCAAAAGGACTTCATTCATCTTTCTTCATGGCAGAGTAGTATTCCTTAGTATACATATACTACATTTTGTTAATCCACTCATGAATTAATGGGCACTTGGGTTGATTCCACATATTTTCAATTGTGAATTGTGCTACAATAAACATCAGAGTGCATATGTCTTTTTGATAAAATGACTTTTTTTCCTTTATGTAAATACCCAGTAGTGGGATTGCTAAATCAAATGGTAGTTCTATTTTTAGTTCTTTGAGGAATCTCCATACTGTTTGGCATAGAGGTTGTACTAATTTGTAGTCCCACCAACAGTGTGTAAGTGTTCCTTTCTCTCTGCATCCATGCCAGCATCTATTGTTTTTTAACTTTTTAATAAAAGCCATTCTAACTAGAGTAAGGTGATATCTTACTGTATTTTTAATTTTCATTTCCCTGATAATGACACTGAACATTTTTTTCCATATATTTAATGGCCTTTTGTCTATCTTCTTTTGAAAAGCTTCTGTTCACGTCTTTTGCCCACTTTTTAATGTGGTTGGAATTTTTTTCTCTGCTGACTTGCTTGAGTTCTTTGTAGATTCAGGTTATTACCCCTTTATCAGATGTATAGTTTGAGAATATTTTCTCCAATTCTGTAGGTTGTCTATTTGCTCTATTGCTCATTTCCTTGGGTGTGAAGAAGCTTTTTAATTTAATCAACCCCAAAGACTCCACCAAGGGACTCCTGGACTTGATAAATAAATTCAGCAATGCCTCAGGTTACAAAATCAGTATACACAAATAAGTAGCATTCCTATACACCAGTAAAAGTCAAGCTGAGAGTCAAATCAAAGACTCAATACCATTCACAATAGCTATAAAGAAAATAAAATACCTGGGAGTATACTTAACCAAGAAGGTGAAAAATCTCTACAAAGAGAAATACAAAACACTGAGGAAAGAAATTGCAGTTAGCACAAACAAATGGAAAAATATAGCATGCTCATGGATTGGTAAAATCAACATTGTTAAAATATCCACACTACCCAGGGTGATTTACAGATCCAATGCAATCCCCATGAAAATAAATACCAATGCCATATTTCACAGATCTAGAAAAAATAATTCTGTGCTTTGTTTGGAATCAGAAAACAGCCTGAAAAGCCAAAGCAATGTAAGCAAACAAATCTGGAGGCATCACATTACCAGGCTTCAAACTATACTACAAGCCTAGAGTAACCAAAGCAGTAAGGTATTGGCACAATAATAGAGACGTAGACCGATGGAACAGAACAGAAAACCCAGGTATACAATCATCCACATACAGCCAATTGATCCTTTTTGACAAAGCAGTCAATATACACTGGGGAAAAGAAGCTGTATCCAATAAATGGTTCTGGGAAAATTGGATAGCCACATGAATGAAACAAAATCCATATCTCTTACCACTCACAAAAATTAATTCAAGATAGATAAAAGACTTAAATGTAAAGTATGAAACCATAAGAATTCTAGAAGAGGCTGGGCACAGTGGCTCACGCTTGTAATCCTAGCACTTGGGAGGCCGAGGCAGGTGGACTGCCTGAGCTCACAGGTTCAAGACCAGCCTGAGCCAGCCTAAGCCAGAGTGAGACCTCAATAGCTGGGTGCTGTGGTAGGCACCTGTAGTCCCAGCTACTTGGTAGGATGAGGCAAGAGAATCACTTGAGCCCGAGAGTTTGAGGTTGCTGTAAGCAATGACTCCATGACACTTTACCGAGGGTGACAAAATGAAACTCTATCTCAAAAAAAAAAAAAAGATTTCTAGGAGAAAGTGTTAGAAAACCTCTTCTAGATATCAGAGTAGGCAAAGAATTTATGAAGAACACCCCTAAATAAATAGGAAAAATATTGTATAAGAAGGTGTCTTCCTTTCATCCCAAAGTGGCATGTCTGACTCTCCATGCATTCGATGTCATTCTGTTCTGCCCTGAAGTACAGTGACCCTCATAAATCACCTTGTCAGCTTCTCTTCTTTTCCCTAGCCCAAGTCTGAGGTATGCCTAGGCTTGTTGACTTCATTGGGGAGTTTCTTATATTCCATAGGACCTACACTCAGAAGTGGAAAAGAAAAACAGAAAAGAAAGTGGAGGTAGAAGCAAAAGAAGATTGCAAAAATAGATGAACTCTGTGCTTATGGAATCACAGCTGGTTTGGATCCAGAAAGAGCCTTAGAGCTCAGTTGGTCCAATTCCCTCACTTACAGATATGTGTGGGGGGTGTGATGGTTACTCTCTCAAGAGCCACCCCACCCTCCTATCATAGGGTAGCAGCTCCATGTAACCATTCAGCAGGAGAGGTGGGCCTTGATTCATTAATCTAATAAATGCAGACCCCTCACCACAGTGGCCTAACTTAATCTGCTTGGTTTTCCATGGTCACAGTCCTTGAATGGTCCAATGTCTTCTAATTAGAGCAATGCTGAGGACATTTTTCTCTAATCTGAACTTAGATCTCCCAGCTACCAGCATGGTATTTAGCCATCCAAAAGTTTTCTGTGGGCTTGGCGCCTGTGGCTCAAGCGGCTGGGGCACCAGCCACATACACCTAAGGTGGCGGGTTCGAATCCCCAGCCCGGGCCCGCCAAACAACAATGATGGCTGCAACCAAAAAAAAAAAAATAGCCAGGCATTGTGGCGGGTGCCTGTAGTCCCAGCTACTTGGGAGGCTGAGGCAGGAGACTCGCTTGAGCCCAGGAGTTGGAGGTTGCTGTGAACGTGATGCCATGGCACTCTACCCAGGGGGATAGCTTGAGGCTCTGTCTCAAAAAAAAGAAAAAAAAAGTTTTCTGTGATACACATCCCTGAGAACTTCTACCATCTATGATGGTTAGACGTAGGTTCTCTCTGCTTCTAGGACTAAAATAGACAAACATTTTGAATAAAGTTAATTTTTTCTCTGAGTTTCTTCCTAAATCCACTATTCTTTATACAAATAATCTCAAATATAAGTGGTCAGATGTCAAAAATTTAGTTCTGTTTTATTTTCTACAAAGAAAAGATTAAAGTAAGTGCCCTGTGTTCAGATATTAATAAGTGAATTGCCAACTAACTGTAGCTTAAACAAATAGGGGGATGTTTGTCATGTAACAGGGAGTCTGGAGATGTGGGGTTGCTAACATTGAATCAGCTACTGAACTGTGTCATCAGTGTCCTAGGTTCATTCTTTCTACTCCACCCTCCTTGACATGTTAGTGTGTCTCAGTCACAAGCTTGTCACTTCATCATCTCAAGATGGCTGCTGCAATTTCAAGCATCAAAGGCAGGAAGCAGAAGGGCAGCAAGGGCAGGCCTGGCTATTCTTGCTCCCTCTTTCATCTTTTGTTAGGGAAAGAAAATATCTTTTTCTCATTTCAATGTCCAGGACAGGGTCACACAGTAACCCTCACTGGAAGGGAAGCTGAGGCCTGGGTATTTTGACTTTTTCTGCTTCCTCTTGAAGGTGGACAAGGGAGGAATATAGGTGGGGAGTGAATGGGGCTTTGGCGACCAATCAGCAGTATTTCTAATACTAGGAAAATTATCAATGAAACAATTCTATATCTTCTTCATAATGTAGATATATCTCTACTATATATTATAACTCACAGGTCTCTAAAAATCTTCAGAAACATCTAAAAACTCACAAGGATGGAGTTGTTGCTAAACAAAGGTAATTGTCATCTGTCAGTGCAGTCTTCAGTGATTTTGAGGTGTCACAATCTTATTAGACATTCTCAGGCTGTCTGGCTCCCATAATTTCAGCATGACACAGATATAGAAGGAGGGTACATACTGTAAGAGAGATATTAGCCTGAGGTCCACACACAGTTGCCAGTGTGGCACAGGGCTAGTTTAGGCAACTTAGAATTCAGCTTCATTCTGTAGTGTGATTATTTAAGCATATAAATTATTACTGAATTACTGAAAAAGTTAAGAATGACACTGTTCTCAACTCGAATATAATTATTGCCTTATAGTATGAATAGGATGTTCTAAGCTCAAATGAAAGACATCATCTATCTTTCCTTAAAAAGCTACATATTTTAGACTGATGTCATGTTGCAAGTTACTTATTTTATATTTATTCATCGAATATTTGTATTAGCTATAAATAAAGTAGACATGGTGCCTGCCCTCTCTGAGCTTCCTTCTAAAAGAAAATAAGTAATTACGACAAACAGTGATGTTTGTTAGGTTTGAGAAATTTAAGGAGCAAACATTGAGATGACCTATGGATCAGTGGAGGCCCAACTAAACAAATGTTTAGACTTAGACTGAAGAAAGAATAGAAATTAACTGGTGAAAGGAGCAGGAGCCAGTTCATTTTATGTAGAGAGAGCAGCAATTGGGAAGTCTTGGAGGTGAGCAAAATTATATTCTTCAGGAAGAAGAGCATGCTCTTCTAGAAGTAGGTCATGGCTGGATCATAGAATGTAGAAAGAAGGAGGTCAGAAGGAGTTAGAGAAATAGGCAGAGGCTAGACAGTGAAAGGTATCAAACACCACTTTAAAGAGTTTACCCACTGAAAGACTGCAGATTTCAGTGCTAATAGAGGCTTATGTATAGACTGAGTCCTCCCAAACCCATGCATAAACAGAATTCTACTTTTAAGTAATTCTTCCTTTTGCATTTGATGCACACTGTTCCTTCCCTTAGTTACTTTAAAAAATGCAGATACTTCTGCTGTAAATATGAAATCCTTTCACCAGTTTCAGCAGACACTGTAGGTGCTCCATTCAAATCCCCTCTGATCCTGATCCCTTTTACCATTTCTGTGTGCTCTACCCCAGCTTCAGCAAACTTTGACTTCCAAAGCCTATGCCTGTGATTTTGGAGGACTTACCATAAGATATTGGATTCATTTTGTGCACTGGGATCCTTCCCATCTGGCTAATAGCTATTAGGCAGTGACCAATAGCGCAGAAATGTGAAAGCCCAGCTCCCTTGACTGGGGAAGGGGGGCAACTCTGAGGAGTTACTTAGACTCCAGAGCTCCCCTGGAGGATCAGGCTGAAGCTACCCTGCACAAGACTTTGCCTGAAATTGCACCCTTGCTTGGCTCCCTCCCCTTCCCTTTCTTGCTTATTTTATGGTCTAACAGGTGTCCCTGCGGAGCACTTTTTAAATAAATCACTTGTTCCTGAATTCCTCTCAGGATCAGTTTTTGGGGAACCCAAGCTCAGACAATAATGTTTCTTTCTTTTTTTTTTTTTTTTAGACAGAGCCTCAAGCTATCCCCCTGGGTAGAGTGCTGTGGCATCACGCTTACAGCAACCTCCAACTCCTGGGCTCAAGCGAGTCTCCTGCCTCAGCCTCCCAAGTAGCTGGGACCACAGGCGCCCGCCACAACGCCTGGCCATTTTTTGGTTGCAGCCATCATTGTTGTTGTTTGGCGGGCTGGGGCTGGGGATTCGAACCCGCCACCTTAGGCGTATGTGGCTGGCGCCTTAGCCACTTGAGCCACAGGCGCGGAGCTGTGAGACTCTGTCTTAATAAAAATAAATAAAAATAAGCTCAGCGGTTAGGGTGCCAGCCACATACAGCGGGGCTGGCAGGTTCAAACCTGACCTGGGCCTGCTAAACAACAATGACAACTACAACGAGAACAACAAAAAATACAGTCTGGTGGTGTGGTGGTTGCAGTGACTTCGATGACACCACTGCACTCTAGTCCAGACAAGGGAGCAAGACTGTCTCAAAACAATGCTGAACTACAGACTTCAAGAGGAAAGCCTTGTCCTGACCTGAAATTTCTGCAGGAAGAAGAGGTGATGGGGATGAGTTCCCTGTGCCTCATCAATCTTTGCAGGATAAACCACCTTTCTAGACCTCCTGCCACCTATTTTCACAGCTTCCCAGCATCCCAGGTTCCCCACCACACCTCATAATATCATAGGTGCCCAAGTGGCAGAGAGAGATCAGACTCATATGGCCTTCTCTGCCCAGCTGAGTGGCTCACCTGCTCTAGCCAATGGGTGCCTGGATGATCTGGGCCTTCATAGCATGTGTGAGATGGACACAGTATGAGGATGATTTGAATGGAGTCTGGTCTGCGAACCAGAGGGTGACATTTGTGTCACCAGCTCATGATTGGAGAAAAATTATACTTAGTTCTTACAACAGCCTTTGAGGGCTTGCCAACTTCTGCCTGGAAAAATCCATTCTCCCACCTCAATAAACCATGTGTTTTTCGGCTCGGCGCCTATAGCTCAACCGGCTAAGGCGCCAGCCACGTACACCTAAGGTGGCGGGTTCGAATCCCCAGCCCGGACCCGCCAAACAACAATGACAGCTGCAACCAAAAAATAGCCGGGCGTTGTGGCGGACGCCTGT
>CAUYTI010010330.1:0-15609 GCA_963575145.1 Galago senegalensis | reverse complement strand
ACTAATTTATACCTTTTATATGAAAGCTATAGCCTAAGAATATGGGGAGAGGGGAGGGAGAAGGGAAGGGAGAATGGGTGGAGGGAGGGGGATTGGAGGGATCACTTCTGAGGTTTATCTTACAGGGGTACAAGTGAGTCTTTCTAGGAGTAGAATGTGAATGTTTTAAAACAATAACTGAGAAAATGACATGAAGGCTGTGTTGACCAGTTTGATGGAAGTATTTCAAATTGCATGTGAAAACCCCACACTGTACCCCAGAAGTGCAGTAATGTACATAGTTACCATTCAATTAAAAAAAAAAAAGAAGGTCCCTGTTTTCTGATGGGAACTGCCTACTGCACAATGCAAACAGTAGCTTTGGTTTAAATGCCGGTTTTGGTTCTTAACATGATACTGAGTCAAAAAGGAAAATGGTGCGAGTGATGGATGATGATGATGATGGTAACAACAAGATAATAATAATAATGGCTAACCTTTTTTTCTCTTTATCCTTTTGAGATAAGGTCTTACTTTGTCGCCCTGCGTAGAGTGTGATGGCATCATAGCTCACAGCAACCTCAAACTCTCGGGCTCTTGGGCTCAATCAATCCTCTTGCCTCAGCCTCCCAAGTAGCTGGGACTACAACTACTACAGTACAGGCACCTGCCGCGTGCCCAGCTAGTTTTTCTATTTATACTAGAGACAGGGTCTCCCTCTTGCTCAGGCTTGTCTCAAACTCCTGAGCTCAGGCTGTCCAGCCGCCTTGGCCCCCCAGAATTACAGGTGCGAGCCACCTCGCCTAGCTTGGTTAACCTTGAGTGCTTACTGAGGTCTGACACATTTGTATTAGTTCATATGCATTAACTCACTTCAACCCCACAGCCTCTCCATGAGGAGGAAGGAAGCCCCCCAACTCTGTGTAGCTCTTTAAAAAGAATAAGGCAGACTTATTTTTGAATGAGGAAGACTTACATATGCGCATTTGCAGAAATGGAAAGATATATTTGATATCTGCTGTAGGTAGAATTCTAAGATTTCTGCACACACTTTCTCTCATTCGTTCAATCGAGAACTAGATGCAGTTGTGAAGGGATTTTGCAAATGTAATTAAAGTTGAGTTTAAGATAGGGAAATTATCCTGACTAAGCCTAATTGGCCAACCTCTTTTATTATTATTATTTTTTAGAGACAGAGTCTCACTTTATCACCCTCAGTAGAGTGCCATGGTGTTACAAGTAGCCGGGATGACAGGTGCCTGCCACAACGCCCAGCTATTTTTTATTGCAATTTGACTGGGGCCAGGTTCAAACCTGCCACTCTTGGTATATGGGGCCAACGCCCTACCCACTGAGCCACAGGTGACGTTCTTTTTTCTTTTTGAGACAGAGTCTTACTTTGTTGCCCTCAATAGAGTGCTGTGTCATCATGTCTCATAGTAATCTCCAACTTTTGGGCTCAAGTGATTCTCTTGCCTCAGACTCCTGAATAGCTGGGACTATAGGCACCTACCACAATGCCTGAATATTTTTAGAGACAGGGTCTCACTCTGGCTCAGGCTGGTCTAGAACCAGTGAGCTCAGGCAATCCATCCTCCTCAGCCTCCCAGAGTGTTAGGATTACAGGCATGAGCCACCTCACACGGCACAGCTGACCTTTTTTAATGGAATAGGCTTTTCCTGGAGAAAGATACTGGAAGTATGAGAGAAATTCAATGTGTGGAGGTTCTCCATCACTGTCTTTGAAGATGAAGGCCATATGGCAAGGAAAACAGCCTCTAGGAGCTGAGAGCAGACACCCAGCTGATAACTATCAAGGAAAAGGGACCTCAGTCCTACTACCATAAGGAATGTAATTCTGCCAATGACCTGAATGAACTCAGAAAAGAATTTTTTCACAAGCACCTCTCATAAGAACTCAGTCTGGCTTGTGATGTTTTTCACAGATAAATCAATCACACAATGTCCAGATTTGCGCAGAATCATGAAGTGATAAATGCACGTTGTTTTGTGCTGCTAAATTTATGGTATTTTGTTATACCACAATAGGAAATGAATGCAATCAATTATTTAGTGGGAAAATAAAATTATAGAGGAAGATGTATAGTATGATCCCATTCATCTAGCTTTCAATAAATATTTGTTGATTTAAAAAATAAGGTTCTATTAAAAAATGGGGAAGAATATATAGTGTACTATGAATAGAGGTTATCTCTGGAGATGACAGACTTTTACTTTCTATATTTTATACTTATGAATTTTTTTTTGAGACAAAGTCTTGCTCTGTCACTTGGGCTCAAGTGCAGTGGTGTCATTTTAGCTCATTACATCCTCAAACTCCAAGTGATCCTCCCACCTCAGTCTCCTGAGTACCTGGGACTATAGGTGAACACCACCATGCCCAGCTAGTTTTTACATTTTTTGTGGAGACAGGGTCTTGAACTCCAGGCCTCATATGATCCTTACACCTCAACCTCCCAAAGTGCTAGGATTACAGGTTTGAGCCACTGCTCCTGGCCTGTTTATGGCATATTTGAATTGTTTAGCATGCAAACATATTTTTAGTAAGGAAAGAAAATGGTAAAGTAAAAAATATTTGCTAAATTTGCTATCCCAGTTAAGGTTTAGATTTTATCATGTTCAACTCTTATTGTCTCAATTCTGTTTTGGAATAGGTGTGGTATAAATAAGCAAACAAAAGCTGGGTGTGGTGGCTCATGCCTGTAATGCTAGCACTCTGGGAGGTCCAGGTGAGTAGATTACTTGAGCTCAGGAGTTTAAAACTAGCCTGAGCAAGAGCCAGACCCCGTCTCTACTAAAAGTAGAAAAACTAGCTGGGTGAGTGGTAGGTGCCTGTAGCTCCAGCTACTTGGGAGGCTGAGGCAAGCTATGCATGAGCCCTGGAGTCTGAGGTTGCTGTGAGCGATGACGCCATAGCACTCTACCCAGGGTGACAGAGTGAGACTCTGTCTCAAAATGTATAAATAAGTAAATAAAATATTCAGCTCTTAGGCTCTTTCTGGATGTGTCTTTCCTATATATGCGGAGCACCCATTAGGTGCCAGGCAGCCTGCAGTTCCCTTCCTCTGCAGCCCCCCTGGCCTCCCCTAGTGCTTTTCTCCCAGTGGTGTTCAATTCCTCCACACAGAGATTCAGAAGAGAGAACCCATGCTAGCACAGAGCCTCTAACCAGAGCTACCTGAACCCCAACAGTTCTTTTCAAAGACAAATGCGCCATTTTCTTCTTTTGCTATGTGGTACCAAGGAATATGGGTGCTGGTCAGTTCAGGTCATTCACACCAGCAGAAGCTCAAAGGTGGAAGAGACATAAGAAGGAAACACAAGAGACAGTGTACACAGTGGTTAGAGCAAGTGTGTCGGCATCAAAAATAACTGAAGGTCACAAGTTGAGGGATGTTGGGCAGGTTACCTAAGCTCTCTGAGTCACAGTTCACTCATCTATACAGTGGGGACAAATATCTATTTTACAAAGTTGCTGTGAGAATTCCATGAGGTACTATGTGTAAATGGGTCTCAATGAGTCCTTTGCATTTATTCATCAAGTGATAAAGTGCACTAGGAATGTGCAGCTTCTAGAAAGACTGGTGAATTGGGCAGGCCAGGCCTTTCGCCTCCCCCCAAATGGGGTTTGCTGTCCACTGGGGAACAAACAAGTAATGCTAATACAAGTAATTGTTAGAAGAGGGGAAGCTCTAAGGCAACTTTGAGCTAGTTTTATTTTATTTTATTTCATTTTATTTTGAGACAGAGTCTCAACTTGTTGCCCTGGATAGATTGCCGTGGCGTCACAGCTCATGGCAACCTCAAACTCTTGGGCTTAAGCAATTCTCTTGCCTCAGCCTCCCAAGTAGCTGGGACTACAGACACCAGCTGTTTTTTGGTTGTAGTTGTCATTATTGTTTGGCAGGCCTGAGCTGGATTTCAACCTGCCAGTTCTGGCGTATGTGGCTGGCACCCTAGCTGCTGAGCTACAGACACCTACAGGCACGGAGCCTTCAAGCTAGTTTTAGAGATCAGGATGTGTCCCCAAATGATAGTCGTGTATTTATTTATTTATCTTAGTCTTGCCAGCCTGAACATCCTATTTTCGCCCCCTCTCCCTCTTTCCCAAGATCATTTTAACATTTTTGGCCTAACTTTGTCTTCTAGCAGCATTCAAGAAGCCATTTTAAAAAATTAACTCGGCTCAGCGCCTGTGGCTCAAGTGGCTAAGGCGTCAGCCACATACACCTATGGTGGAGGGTTTGAATCCCCAGCCCGGGCCTGCCAAACAACAAATAGGGCTGCAACCAGAAAATGGCCTGGGGTTGTGGCAGGCGCCTGTAGTCCCAGCTACTTGGGATGCTGAGGCAGGAGACTCGCTTGAGCCCAGGAGTTGGAGGTTGCTGTGAGAGTGATGCCATGGCACTCTACCCAGGGGGATAGCTTGAGGCTCCATCTCAAAAAAAAAAAATTAACTCATTTATATCAAAGCATACATGACCACAAATGTTTAGGATAATACCTTTGCCTACTACCAACTTCAGTATCTTCATTTTAAGCTATAATTTGGCATCAGTCAAGGGAACAAGGTATTTGCTGTAGAGTTTTAGGCTTTGATATGGTTTATGTTTAATTTTTTTAAACTTTTCATCTTAAATAATTTTATCATTACAATTAAGTTGCAAAAATAGTAGAAATGTTTCCATATATATTTCACCCAGTTTCCTCAAATGTTCACATTTATCTAACCTTAGGCGACTTCCTGAAACCAGAAAATTAGCACTGATAAAATTGTTCAGGTTTTGACCTTATTGAGAGAAGCTTTGGGGTTTGAAGGAAGAGAACCAAAGAGTATTCTAGAAAACTGATCACTGGCCTAGCAGTGATTTAAAACAGTGCACAGTTTAGAACATCATTTATTTTTGGCTTCCAATGATAAAATGAAGGGAAGTATATTCTACCTTCCTGATTTTCTTTTGTATGTATTAACGGTAAAATTCCCAAAGATATCTAACAGACATCAACCCAAGAGAGTCCTTATCTCAACAAATATTTAAACTGGGAGTTCTGAACATTGAGGAATTAAAGATAAGATTCCTATTCCACTTGAGTGCCATTACTGTGCTCATCTTCGGAGAGATTATCCCATTTCATCCTTAGAACAATCCTATAACGTAGCAAATATTGTTATTCCTATTTTACTGGTATAAAAGTTGAGGCTTAGAGAACCAGTAAGGAAACAAGGTAGCTCCTGGGCTTAACTTCTTTGCTATACTGTGGTAAGTGCTATTTATGTTTCCAAATCTGGAGTAATATATTTATAGATGAAATCATTTGTCTTCATTTTATATAAAACATACCGTGCACATTACCGTAGAAATAGTTTAGAAAGAAGGCAAATATATAATGGGCCTTACAAAGATTGAGGGACAAAAATTCACCAATGGGAAGAATTTGCCCACGTTACTGAATGGCTTTCTCAGAAGGGTTATTTTATCTGTTCAAAGCACGTCAAGATACAAGAGGGCATAGGGGGGAGTTTAAGAGCAGGGAAAGCCTGAAGCCAGGGCCTCCTCAGCTGAGTACACCCATCCTGAAGTGCATCTACTCTCACCTTTTCTGTTTTTAGTCAGAGGGATACACAGCCTTTATATTTTAACAATATAGTTATACGGACTATAGCCGTCCCCCACCCCCAAGGCACATTTTCTAATATCTGTGTCGCCTTGGCGTTGTCTTGGAGAGTATTTACTTTTCTTTGGGGCATAGAAGTGGAGGTTCTCAGCGCTGGTCAGATTCTCCCAAAACAGCAAGAGTTAGCTCTGGCAATGGAGCAGAGCCACAGTTTCCTCCAGATGTTTACTGTTGAGCCTCCTGTGTTTAAGGATGTGGTGGCTGATGATAAATCCATCCCTACTAGCAGCAAAACCACTCAAGAATCCCAGCTGATTGGTTGAGGAGAACTGGCCTCTTTCCACGCGAAGAGCAGCACGTTGTCCCACACGGTGGATGAGGAATCAGACGCGTGTGGACCTTGGGACTCTGTGGGTTCCGCTCCAATTTTAAATCCATTTGAAAAAATAAATTTGAATTTAAGATAGCTCAAAGCTAGACTCTCTTTTTTTTTTGAAAACAGAGGAGGAATGGATGGGAAAAGGCGGTCACTCCAGGTGAGGGAGAAGGTGACCCCAGCAAATGCGAGAAGCTGGAGAGAACGCAAGTCTTTGGGGGGAAAGCCTCTGGTTCGGCGCCTCCAGTTTCCGATCCTCTGCAAACGTTTGTCCTGGGCCCCCTGGCCTTGCCCCCTTTCTGAGCAGGGGTGGGGACCGAGGAGAACCCGAACTCTGGCCTCTGTCCCATCCCGTCCCTGCAACAGGCCCAGGGTTGTGGGCGCGGAGCCCGCGAGCAGAGGGGAGGGCGCGGCGCAGGGCGGGCCGGCGAAAGGCCAGCGGCGGCCTCGCGGCGCGTCCACATGTGGCGGGGCCGCAGGGCGGGGGGGACGGGGAGCCGAGGGGGAGGGTTTACTTCTCGGCTAAGTTCCCGGATGGTCGCAGCCTCCCGGCGCTGAGCGCTTTTCCTGCCCGCCCGGCTCAGCCCTTCGGAACCAGGGAGAAGTTTCCTAGAAAAATGCCCAGCGCGCCGCGGGGCAGTGGAGCCGCCCGGAGCCGCTGCGCGGTAAGAGACGCGTCTCCGCCGCCGCCTCGAGCGCGAGCTGGGTTCCGGGGGTCTCCGGGACGACGGGAGGGATTGGGCTCGACGGCGGGGCTCGAAAGCACCGCTTGGCACGGGGGACGCGGGCGGGGCAGCCGGGGATGTTGAGGCCACCTCCCGGGGAGCGGTGGCGCGGGCGCGCGGCCTCGGAAGGGGCGCGATTCCCGGCCCCGCGGCCGCGGGTCCTGTCCGGCCGGTCGCCTTCGGGAGTAGGGGCCGCGACGGCCGGGACTCCAGCGTTCCAGGCTGGGCACGCCATAGGGCTCCGCCACCCCGGCTGCCCCGTGGAGCTCTGGCCCCGCTCCCGCCGCACTCGCCGGAGCTGGAGCTTCACGGCAGTGCCCTGGGGCCGCATCTGCACCTTCAACTGGGGCGGAGGGGGACTTTCGGGCACCCAGGGACCTCGCGTGCCTCGCTGTGGGAATCGCGCCCCTCCTGCAACTGGCTTCCCAAACTCCCCTCTTCCCGGTGCTTCCCGACGGTCTGCTGGCTCGCTGGTCCGCGTAGACGCACTCGCTAGAGGGCTGGTTAGCCGTGGGGACGCTGCAGCCGCCGTCAGCGCTTTCCTCGGGCGGGGGGAGGTGGGGAGCTCCCTCGAACTCCCCGTAGCTACACGTTAGTCTCGCTGCCTCTACTTGCTTCTGTTAACATACTTTTCTTTTAAAGAAAACTGTTGAAGAACATTGCGACTGTGACGCAGCTGAACGCAGTAGGAGAGATCCAAGCCCTTAACTGGTGGCTGGTTAGACTTTGAGCTCTTCGAAATTAACAAAGGGTGTGTCTGTGTCAGGAACCGAGCCTGGCTCAGTCTTCTGGTCCTGCTTAATCCCAGTGGAATAGTCCTTCCCGGGACACCTGGGGTTATCTGAGCTCCCTGGGAAGCCTCTCAAGTTGTCAGCAGTGACTTAGCAGACTTGGTCCCCCCCCCCCCTTTTTTGGGAAAGCATGTAGCGGTGTCGGGCCCCTAGATCATCCCTGGACACCCGCCTCCCACTCTCCCATCCCTGCTGCGTGTCGCCTCAGACTGCAGGCGGCGGCGGCTGCAGAGCCGGTGAACCCATTCTACCCTTGGTGGGTTTTCTTTTCCCAGTTTCCCAAAGCAATTTCAAAACAATATTGTAGCTTCAGTTTGAGTTGTTGGTAGATTTTTTTTTTCAAACTCAAAAACGCCTATTTCTGTAATGGACAGAATAACTCCAAGACATTTTCTATTTCAGTTTGTAAATTAACTTTTAACTTATTAAGCTGAGAAAACTCTAAATAAGCTACTATATCTGAGCTGCCTTCTACTGTCCCTGTGTGTTTGCCTGCCCGTCCTCACAAGGTTCAGTTTCTCAGAGACCTGGGGGTGTTATATTCTCCACATCCCCAGCTAGTGGGAGAACTGGTTACCTGTTGAATGCAACTGGGCAGACTAGATTGCAGATGTCATTAAAACCGTTAAATAACATCATCTTCCTCCCTAAAACCGATCCAGCTCCTGCCATAATTTTGGCCCCCTGAAAACACATGAACTTTTTTAAAGGATGTGTGATGGTAGAGCTAAGAGGTTTGTAAGCAAGATAAAATCAAATTCTGGATCATTTAGAGAGGAGGCTATTTCCAGCTCCTCCTCATTCATGCCTCCTCTCATTTGTTCTTTTTACAAATTAAGTGTCTGCTGGGTGTTCAGCCACTTTCTGGAGCCCTTAGACATACTGTGCAACCTGAGATACACATATCTCTGAGATGGGGCTGATGACCTTTGCTCTTTGTCCATTACAGGGTGTGAGATCAATTGAGATAACAGGGTGTGAAGCAGCAAAAGCTTCATGACACAGTCACCCAGATAGCATGGGCTGGGTAGCACCAAGACACAAAAGTGAGAATGAAGAGAAAAGCAGTGGTGAAGGGAGAGTGGTTTGCCCTTGGAGCTCTCGCTAGGCATGAACCCTTTTTTGTGGTCAGTATTCATTACTGGGTCTGAGTCACTGTCTTCTGTATTTCAAGGTGTTCCTAAGTACGGTTGTAATTTTAGAAACATATGTGGTTTCCAACATATACCAGGAGAATAAAATGAAACAAAAGTGCCTTTTATTTGTTGCTTTAACCCCTCAGTTTTAAGCATGTTGTATTTGGGATTCTACTTTCTAGAGCTGTGGTCTTCCTGAAGCCTTCCTTTCAATGTGGTCCACAGAATTCCTGATGATTTCCACACAGGGCTCTCTCTGCTGCTGTTTCCCAACAATCCACAGTTATACCCTGGTTCTTCAAGGGTTGATAGACTCGTTTATGCCTTGTGACTAGCCAGGACCCACGTATTAATTCAGGTCATAGTTGAAACCAAGCCATTGAACGTGCCAGGTCCCTGCTAGAGGTCCTAGCGAGGCTCTGTGCTATGTGTAAAAAGGGAGACAGAGCTCAGAAGGAGATAGAGTCTGCCCTGGAGCGCTTACCTCCTGGTAAACAGGATGGTTTCAAACACCAGGAATGCAAGGCAGAATGTGGTAAGTAAGGTGGAAAAGCTACAGAGCAAATGCAGGGAATTTAACAGAGAGGGAAATTTCTTCTAGCTGGAGGACAACTGTCTTTCATTCATTTGTTTGTCCATTTAACAAATACTCATTAAGTGCATACTGTAAGCCCAGGCATGGGAAGATTAATAGGCACATTCACATTGTGTTCTATGGTCACTGCTCCAACTGAGGGACAGCTCAGGTTTCATCTCCTGTGACAAATGAGTGCTTCCTCGCTCAGCCCCATTGTATTGCCCAGCCCTAACATTTGTCACTTATGCCTCATGCTGTAGGTATTATGGTCAGGTCAAAATAATTTAACTATCTTTTAGAGACAGACTCTCACTCTATCGCCCACGGTAGAGTGCTATCGCATCACAGCTCACAGCAACCTCCAACTCCTGGGCTTAGGTTGCTTCTCAGCCTCCCAAGTAGCTGGGACTACAGGTGCCTGCCGCGATGCTCAGCTATTTTTTTGTTGCAGTTTGGCCAGGGCTGGGTTCAAACCTACCACCCTTAGTATATGGGACAGGTGCCCTACCTACTAAGCCACAGGCACTACCCCTTCCCCCCCAGTGTATTTTTGTTTGCTTGAGTGTTAGCTATTCATAGTATTAAGTATATTCTGCTTAACACGTTTCAGTATTGAAGGATGCTGGTGGTCCTTAGCCATGGGCAGGACTAGAACCTCATAAAGCAGTGGTTCTCAACCTTCCTAATGCTATGATGTATTTTCATTGTTAAAAAGAGGTTGTGACCCACAGGTTGAGACCGCTGTAAAGGCTTGATTCTGTGAGTCTAAAGTGAAGCCCAGGAACCTTTTTGAAAGGCCCCCAGATGATAACTGATACTGACCAACTGGCCGAGTGCAGCCTCCCACTGGCTAAGAAAGTTAGAAGCATGGGCCAGGAAGTAAGACAGGTCTTGCTTTCAGGGTCAACACTGTCTCTTACAAGTTCATTGCTTCTTTACCTGTAAAATGAAAGTAACAATCCCTGCCTCAAAGGGTGGTTGTAGGGTCAGGTGAGGTCATTGTGTGGCTCACTTAGCAGAATGTCTAGGACTGAGCTGCTTTCTGGTATCTGTAGGTTATTATTAGCATTAGTGTTAGCCTGCACAAATGCTGTTGGTATTCCTCTCTCCATATGTAAATTTAAAAGAGCCTAAACGTAGGAACTGTCCCCCCTCCCTTTTTTTTTGTTTTTGAGACCTGGTCTTCTTCTATCTCCAGGCCTCATCATGGGTCACTGCAACCTCAAACTCCTGGCCTCAAGTGATCCTCCCACCCTGGCCTCCCAACATACTGATTTTTATATAATTTTTTTTTCTTGAGACAGGATCCCATTCTTTTCCAGGGCTAGAGTGAAGTGGCATCATCATAGCTCTCAGTAACCTCAGATTCCTGTGCTCAAGTGATCTTCCTGCCTTGGCCTCCCGAGTAACTGGTACTATAGGTGCATACCACCATACCCAGCTAATTTTTCTTATCTTTTATTGAGATAGAGTTTTGCTATATTGCCCAGGCAGAGGTCCAACTCCTGGCTTCAAGTGATCCTTTCACTTCAGCCTCCCAAAGTGCTAGGATTACAGTGTGAGCCACCATGCCTGGCCTTTATAAATTAATATCTAATAATCCCTTGGCTGTCTGTTGTTTATTGAGTGTTTCACATCAATCAGGTCTTCTTTTCTCTTAACAGTCCTGAAAAGGAGAAATCTCACTGAGAAGAATCTTAGTACTGAGGGGCTACTAGTCTGCAGTATCTATTTATCCAGTAAAATGTGTGCTGAGTTTATGAGTCCAAATAAATGGAGAAGCAAAGCTGTATCACTTTCCTGGCCCATTGATACCAGGAAATAGCAGGTTCATGTGCTGTGGCAGTCACACAGTGCCCATCAGCACTGTGGAGGTAATCTATGGAATAGACCACCTGCCCCAGGCCAAGCTGCTTTGGTCACTGGTGTAGGGTGTACCACTGGACGTACCACTGCTTCTTCTGTGGCCGAGGGTCAGGGAACTTTGAATACTGAGAAATATGCTCAGCATTCCAGAGCCTGCAGGATGATTATAAATACTTGTTAAGATGTCAAAAATAATAGACTTAGCTAACATTCAGTAAAAGAGGAATGTAGGCTGGGTGAGGTGTCTCATGCCTATAATCCTAGCGCACTGGGAGGCCAAGGCAGGTGGCTGTCTGGAGCTCAAGAGTTCAAGACTAGCCTGAGCAAGAGCGAGTCCTGGTCTCTACTAAAAATAGAGAAACTAGCTGGGCGAGGTGGTGTGCATGCCTGTGGTCTCAGTTGCTTGGGAGGCTAAAGCTGGAGGATTGCCTGAGCCCAGCAGTTTGAGGTTGCAGTGAGCTATGATGACACCTCTGCACTGTAGCCAGGGTGACACAGTGAGACTCTGTCTCAGAAAAAAGAAGAATGTAGCTAAAATTCACAGGAGATACAATTACTTACAATTTTTGTTAGCTTTGATAAAAAGTTCACATTGTAAAACTGTGTTGCTATTAACATTTTACATTGCTTACTATGAATATGTTTTCTCTCTTCTAATAAGCCATCTTTTCAGTATAACGGAATTTCTTTTTTTAATTTCCTTTTATCTTTCAATTATGTTAATTTAAATGAATGAAATTCTTCAAAGCTTGCTATGATCTGGCCTAAGCTTTTAAAAATCTCTCTTTCTTTTCTTCCTATCTCCTATTCTTCTTCTTCCCTCCCTCCCTCTCTCTCTTTCTTCCTTCCTTCTTTCTTTTTTTTTTTTTTTTTTTTTTAATTTTCTTTTGAGAGACAAAGTCTCACTCTGTAATGAGGGCTAGAATGCTTGGCATCAGCCTAGCTCGCAGCAACCTTAAGTTCCTGGGTTTGAGCCATCCTCCTCCCTGAGCCTCCTGAGTAGCTGGGACTATAGGCGCCCATCACAATGCCTGCTATTTTTCTATTTTTAGTAGAGACAAGGTCTCATTCTTGCTCAGGCTGGTCTTGAGCTCAAGCAATGCACCTGCCTTGGCCACCCAGAGTGCTGGAATTACAGGTGTGAGCCACTCACCTGGCCCATAATTAGTTTTTTATATCTTCCAAATTGAAAAATAGCAATGCTTCTAATAATAAAGGAGTAAGATTTTGTGTTCTTCTGGGGGAGATGGGAATTATTATTGTAGAAACTAAGAAGTGATAGTTCCCAGTCTAATACCTGTATCTGGTTCACTTCTACATAAATGACAACAGGGACTCTTCTGCCCATGGGTTTTATACCCCTTGCTTTGGCTGAGAAGAGATGTACAGCCTAAGCATAACTGAAGGATGCCAGCTTCCCCCAGACGGCGCAGACTTCTTTGTATTAGAGGAATAAATAAATAGTTCCCTCAGATAAGGGGTGTTTGCAGCAGGAAGGAAATAGTCAATAAAATGGAAAATTCAGAGCCAAGTAGTTTTCTGGGTCAGTGGTAGCAATTACAATTTAAAGTAAAGGCTTGTTCTCATATATGTTCAATTTTTCCTACATAGGCAATGCATGCTCCCTTTAAATATACATCTCTGTATGTTTACATTTATTTTGTATACACCTTATCTCATTTGTAACAGCTAAACACAGTTTGATTACATTCCTCCTGTTCTCCCACCTTCACCCACCCCATATACTCATTCATTTTTTGTCTGTTTTTGTTTTGAGACAGTCTCACTATGTTGCCCTCGGTAGAATGCCCTGGTGTCACAGCTCACAGCAACCTCAAACTCTTGATGAGTCCACTCTTGGTGGACTACAGGTACCTGCCACAACACCTGGCTATTTTTTGGTTGCAGTTGTCATTGTTTAGCAGGCCCAGGCTGGGCTAAAACCTGCCAGCCTCATGTACATGGCCAGCGCCGCACTCACTGGGCTATGGGTGCCGAACCTACTCGTATGTTTGAGAGTGAGTTACGTGTGTCCTATTTGCATTTTGCTTGCTTTACTTTTTAGCGTTTCTTGAACATACTGCTGCCATGTTGTTTTTAACAGCTGCGTAGCGTTCTGCTGCAGGGGTGTATTGAACAGGTCCACAGTTGATTGTGCACAGTCGCCCCCATCAGCATTTACACTGCTGGTTCCATGACTATCAGCTCACCTGTACCTCTTGCTAATGATGTCCAAGCAACCAAGCAATTCAGTGACAATTAACTATGATCTCTTAGCTGGCGCTATGCAGAGGACACAGGCAGTTGGTAGAATTTCTTGTTTTTCAGCCTCTTGTGTGTCGCCCCAGCCCGTGTCTGAAACAAGCAGCTTTTATAGATGTATGTGAGAGACTGTGTATACTGACTGAAGAACTAAGGCCTGGAAGGGCCCAAGAGAGAAATCTGAGCGTCTCTTGGAGCATGCAGTGTTGAACTATTGAGTGTGCTGTCACATAAGTTCAGGAAACCCTGACACCCCCCCTCCCCATCCTTGCTGCAGAATCGATTTTGAAAGTGGAGACCTTCAGACCTTGAAGAAGATCTTGAGCAAACATGTACTCGAGCTATTTCTTTTCTAAGAATGTAAACAGTGAGATCAGTGTCTTAACCACAATAGTCTTGTGTTATGAGGATGGAGAATTAAATAATGGAGACAGTCAGATCGGCCCTGAGATATATGAGAATAAAAATGGACTTCCCCTACCCAGGCCCATTAAATTAAGCAGCATATATGTGTGTGCACCACTGGGCATGCTCAGTCCTTCCAGGAAGGACCACAGTGATGGGGACAGAGGAGGAGGTCGGGGAGGGGCAGACAAAAGGCTGAGCCAGTTTTCTTTCCCAGGTATCTGAAGGCTCTGAAGGCTGAAGGCCACTAAGACAGGTTTTCAGATGGTACTGAAACTTCTGATTAGAGTTTTGAGGGCCTAGAAAAACTCAAAGTGGTTGAAGTCCTTTTAAAACCTTTTTATTTTTTATTTTTTTTTAAGTAAATTTATTTCAGGTTAATGTGAGGGTACGAACAACCAAGTCAAAATAATTGATTGTGTTAGGTAGAGTCCCTTTTGCAGTTATGTCTCGCACACTCAAAAAACCTTTTTAAAATGTAGTAAAGCAGTTTAGTTTAAGTAGGGCTTATTCTTACCTATTAGAGCCAGAATCTGATTGTCATCCATGGTTTCAGAATGAACCCAGAGTGTCAGTTTAAGTCCTGTCAGGTTTTGTGAGTAAAATTTCACACTGTTCTTTCCCCTAGTTTTGTTTTTTATAGAGACAGGGTCTCACTCTATTGCCCAGGCTGGAACTTGTGAGCCTCCCACCTCAGCCTCCTGAGTAGCTGGGACTACAGATGCATGCCCTCACATCCAGCTAATTTTTTTTTCTTTTTTTTTTTTTGTACAGGTTGCTAAGTTGCTCAGGTTGGTTTTGAACTCCTGTCCTCAAGTGATCTTCCTGGTTTGGCTTCTAGGAGTACAGATGTAAGCCATTACAGCCAGATACACCGTTTTTTTTTTTTGTTTTTTTTTTTTGAGACAGAGCCTCAAGCTGTCCCCCTGGGTAGAGTGCCGTGGCATTACAGCTCACAGCAACCTCCAACTCCTGGGCTCTAGCGAGTCTCCTGCCTCCGCTTCCCAAGTAGCTGGGACCACAGGCGCCCGCCACAACGCCCGACTATTTTTTGGTTGCAGCTGTTGTTGTTGTTTGGCGGGTCCTGGCTGGGGATTCGAACCCGCCACCTTAGGTGTATGTGGCTGGCGCCTTAGCTGGTTGAGCTATAGGCACTGAGCCTTGTTTTGTTTTTTTAGACAGAGTCTCTCTATATCGCCCTTGTTAGAGTACTATGGTGTCACAGCTCACAGTAACCTTAAACTCTCGGGCTTATGTGGTTCTCTTGCCTCAACCTCCCAAGTAGCTGGGACTATAGGTGCCCGCCACAGTGCCCGGCTATTTTTTGTTGCAGTTGTCATTGTTGTTCAGCTGGCCTAGGCTGGTCAAACCCTCCAGCAAACTGGGCACTGAGCCTTTGTTTTGTTTTTTTTTTTAAGGCTCACATTTTGTTCGAGAAAAATCTAAAAATTAAGCTGTTGCTTTAAACTATTGCTAAAATTAGGGCTTTGAGTAATATTTTGTAAGATTTCAGAGAGAGCTAGAACCTCATCATTTAGATATAATTCCTCTTTTCATTTTCTAGAAAGAGTTTTGCTCTGTCTCCTGGGCTAAAGTGCCATGGCTGCAGTCTGGTTCACAGCAGCCTCAAACTCCTGGGCTAAGTAATCCCACCACAACCTCCTAAGTAGCTGGGACTATGAGTGTCTATCACCATACCTGGTTAATTTATCTACTTTTTTTTTTTTTTTTTTTTTGAGACAGAGCCTCAAGCTGTCCCCCTGGGTAGAGTGCCGTGGCATTACAGCTCACAGCAACCTCCAACTTCCTGGGCTCAAGCGAGTCTCTTGCCTCCGCCTCCCAAGTAGCTGGGACC